>JAQZBX010017294.1:12043-35809 GCA_029593785.1 Cabassous unicinctus | reverse complement strand
GTATAGTTTACAATTTAGACGGTACAGTTTAATAATTTTTGATGATATTTACCATGTCCTGTGTCCATCACTGTAAGGTAATGAAAAACATTCCCCCTGACCACTAAATACCCCCTGTCTGATCTATTCTGTTCCTCCCTCCCCATCCCCCTGGGGCACATGACACCCCCATCTTGACTCATTGGATGACAAGATTCATAGTTACATGCAACCAAAGGTCTTGACACGCTGATTGCCCTCCCCTATTAGGATCCACCCTTGCTCCTAAGAGACAGCCACCTGTCTGTTTCTGGGTGAGTCGGTCCTCCCAAAGATGGGGGTCCATCTCCTTCCTACTCACCATGTGGGTCTCCATTCCCTGACACAACATGACAGGATGAACATTCACACATTTCCCAGAAGCCTACTCAAGATTCGCCCTATCCTGAATGCCCCCCCTAACCTATACCCTAAACAAGTGACTCTGCCTTGTCATATTGCCATAAGAGCATTCTCACTCCTGCGTTTTCAACCTCATACCCACAAATCCCGTGTTCACTTGGTCCCTCTCCCATCTCTCCCCCTAGAATCCTGGAAATTCTAACCCACCCTTCCTAATCTACCCACCTGTCAACCTGCACCACCAAACCCAGTAATATCACTATCCACCTGTCCTATCCTTTACTATGCAATTATACTCTTATCTCTTTACCATAGATTATGCCCATATGGGTGATGGCTCACAACCATCTCTTCTCTTTCTCTCTCTTGGTAACCTATCATTCAGACAATTGTTCTCAGAGACTGCTCACTTTCCTCAATTCAAATCAGTGAGGTCATATACTGTTCATCCTTCAATGCCTGGCTTGCTTCACTCAACCTAAGGTCTTCAAGATTCATCCATGTTATTCCGTGGGTTAGCACTTTATTCCTTCTTACAGCTGAGTAATGTTCCATTGTATGTACCACATTTTGTTTATCCATTCATCAGTTGATGGGCACCAGGGTTAATTCCAACTTTTGGCAATACTGAATAATGCCACTATGAATATTGGTGTGCATATATCTGTTTGTGTCTTTGCTTTCAATTCTTCTGGGTATATACCCAGCAGTGGAATCGCTGGATCATATGGAAGATCTATTGTTACTTTTCTGAGGAACTGCCAAACTGTCCTCCACAGTGGCTGGACCATTCCACAATCCCACCAGCAATGGATGAGGGTTCCTATTCCTCCACATCCTCTCCAACACTTATAGTCTGCTGTTTTTTTAATAGCTGCCATTCTGATGGGTGTAAGATGGTATTTCATTGTAGTTTTGAAGTACTCGAGCATTTTTTCATGTGCTTTTTAGCCATTTGTATTTCTTCCTTGGAGAAGTGTCTTTTCAGGTCACTTGCCCATTTTTAAAATGGGTTGTCTTTTTATTTTCGAGGTGTAGGATTTCTTTATATATGCAGAATATTAGGCTCCTAACAGTTATATGGTTGCCAAATATTTTCTCCCATTGGGTAGGCTGCCTTTTTATTTTCTTAATAATGTCCTTTGAGGTGCAGAAGTTTTTCATTTTGAGGAGATCCCATTTATCTATTTTTTCTTTGCTGCTCATGTTTTGGGTGTGAAGTTCATGAAACCATTTCCTGTTACAAGGTCCTGTAGGTGCTTCCTACATTATCTTCCAAGGTCTTTATGGTTTTGGATCTTATATTTAGATCTTTAATCCATCTTGAGTTGATTTTTGTATAAGGTGTGAGATGGTATTCCTGTCTCATTCTTTTGGATATGGATATCCAGATTTCCAAGCACCACTTGTTAAAGAGGCCATTCCCTCCCAGCTGAGTTGGCTTAGGGGCCTTGTCTAATATCAGATGACTGTATATGCGAGGATCTATATCAGAACTCTCAGTTCGGTTCCATTGGTCAGTATGTCTATCCTTTTGCCAATACCATGCAGTTTTGAGTACTGTAGCTTTGTAGTATGGTTCATAGTCAGGTAGTGTGATACCTCCAACTTCATTTTTCTTTTTCAATATGTCTTTGGCGATTCGGGCCCTCTTACCTTTCCAAATATATTTTGTAGTTAGTATTTCCAGTTCCTTAAAAAATACAGTGTTGATATTTATTGGGATTGCATTAAATCTGTAGGTTAGTTTGGGTAGGATAGACATCTTGATGATGTTTATTCTTCTTATCCATGAACAAGGAATATTCTTCCATTTATTTAGGTCTTCTTTGATTTCCTTTAACAGTGTTGGGTAGTTTTCTGTATATAAGTCCTTTGCATCTTTAGTTAACTTTATTCCTAGGTATTTGATTCTTTTAGTTACTATTGTAAATGGTATGTTTTTCTTGATTTCCTCCTCAGATTGCTCGTTATTGGTGTACAGAAATGCTGATGATTTTTGAGCATTGATACTATAGTCTGCGACATTACTGAACTCCTTTATAAGTTCTAGAAGCTTTGTTGTGGATTTCTCAGGGCTTTCTACATATAGGATCATGTAGTCTGCAAATAATGAAATTTTTACTTCTTTTCCAATTTGGATGCCTTTTATATCTTTTTCTTGCCTCAGTGCTCGAGCAAGTACTTCTAAGACAATGTTAAATAGGAGTGGTGATAGTGGGCATCCTTGTCTTGTTCTTGATGTCAGAGGGAAGACTTTTAGGATTTCACTATTGAAGATGATGTTAGCTTTGGGTTTTTCATATATACCTTTTATCATATTCAGAAAGTTTCCTTCTATTCCTATCTTTTGCAGTGTTTTTATCAGGAAAGAGTGCTGTATTTTGTCAAATGCTTTTTCTGCATCTATAGAGATGATCATGTGGTTTTTTTCTTTCAATCTGTTTATGTGGTGTATTACATTGATTGATTTTCTTATATTGAACCATCCTTGCATACCCGGGATGAAACCCACTTGGTCGTGGTGTATAATTCTTTTGATACGTTGTTGAATTCGATTGGCAAGTATTTTGTTGAGGTTTTTAGCATCTAGGTTCATTAGAGAAATTGGTCTGTAAATTTCCTTTCTTGTGCTTTCTTTGTTTGGCTTTGGTATTAGGGTAATGTTGGCATCATAGAATGAGTTAGGCAATATTCCTTCTACTTCAGTTTTTTGAAGAGCTTAAGCAGAATTGGTGTTAGCTCTTTCCGGAATGATTGGTAGAATTCAGCTGTGAAGCCATCTGTTCCTGGGCTCTTCTTAGTTGGGAGACTTTTAATGACTGAGTCTATCTCTTTACTTGTAATTGGACTGTTGAGTTCATCAATTTCTTCTTTCATCAATGTAGGCTGTTTGTGAGTTTCTAAAAATTTGTCCATTGCCTCTAAATTATCCTTCTTGTTGGCATATAATTTTTCACAGTATCCTCTTATGATACTCTTTATTTCTGTAGGGTTAGTAGTGATATCCCCTTTCTCATTCCTTATTTTGTGTATTTGCATCTGTTCTCTCTTTTTCTTTGTTAGTCTGGCTAAGGGTTTGTCAATTTTATTGATCTTCTCGAAGAACCAGCTTTTTGTGTTTTTTATTCTTTCTAGGGCTTTCTTATTCTCTATTTCATTTAGTTCTGCTCTAATCTTTGTTATGTCCTTCTTTCTACTTCCTTTAGGTTTAGTTTGTTGTTGTTTTTCCAATGCCTCCAAGTGTGCAGTTAGGTCTTCAATTTTAGCTCTTTATTCTTTTTTAATATATGTATTTATGGCTATGAACTTCCCTCTCAGGACAGCTTTGGCTGCATCCCATAGGTTTTGATATATTGTGTTGTCATTTTCATTAGTTTCAAGGTAGTTTCTGATTTCTTTTGAGATTTCCTCCTTGACCCACTGTTTGTCTAAGAGTGTGTTGTTTCACTTCCATATCTTTGTGCCTAATCTGGTTCTTTGGCCCTTAGTGATTTCCAATTTCATTCCACTGTGGTCAGAGAAATTACTTTGTATAATCTCAGTCTTTCTGAATTCATTGAGAGTTTTTCTGTGGCCTAGCATGTGGTCTTTCTTGGAGTATGATCTGTGTGCACTAGAGAAGAATGTAAATCCTGCTGTATTTGGGTGTAGTGTTCTGTTTATGTCTATTAGGCCCTGGTCCTCTAATGTATTGTTCAGAATCTTTGTTTCTTTATTGATTCTCTGTCTAGATGTTCTGTCTAATGGTGATAATGGTGTATTAAAGTCCCCCACTATAAGTGTAAAGGCATTTAATTCTCCACTTAGTTTTTCCAGAGTTTGCCTCATATATTTCGAGGCACCCTGATTAGATACATAAATGTTTGATTGTTCTCTCTTCTTGAGTGATTACCCCTTTTACTAATATATAGTGTCCATCTTTGTCACTTAATAATAGTTTTGCATTTAAAGTCTATTTTGTCTGTTATTAGGATAGCTACTCCTGCACTTTTTTGGCTATTGTTTGCTTGCCATTCACTTTCAGCCTCCTTGAATCCCTGGGTGTAAGGTGGGTTTCTTGTAGACAGCATATAGATGAATCATATTTCCTTATCCATTCTGCCAATCTGTGTCTCTTGAGTGGTGAATTTAATCCATTAACATTCAGTGTTATTACTCGCAATGAATTCTTCAGCAATATTTTCTTGGATTAATGTATGTCGTATGTTGTTTTTATTTTTCTTTTTGTCTTTTTAGTTGTTTTTACACTCTCCTCCAACTCTCTCTCCCTTGTTTTTTCCTTTCAACTTGTAGAACTTCCTTTAGTATTTCTTGAAGTGCAGGTTTCTTATTGGCATACTCTCTTAATTTCTGTATATCTGTGAATATTTTGAACTCTCCATCATTTTTGAATGCCAGTTTTGCTGGATAGAGAATTCGTGGCTGGAAGTTTTTTTCTTTTAGTACTTTGACTATGTCATACTACTGTCTTCTTGCTTCCATGGTTTCAGATGAGAAATCACCACTTAATCTTATCGTGCTTCCGTTGTATGTGATGGTTCTCTTTTCCTCTTGCTTCCTTGAGTATTTTCTCTTTGTCTTGAGCATTGGACATTTTGACAAGTATATGTCTTGGAGTTCGCCTTTTGGGATTTATACTGTTTGGGGTATGCTGTGCTTCCTGGACATGTACATCTATCTCTCTCAATAGAGTTGGGAAGTTTTCAGCCATTATTTCCTTCAACACTCCTTCTGTTCCCTTTCCCTTCTCTTCTCCTTCTGGGATGCCTATAATGTGTATGTTTGTGCGTTTTGTGTTGTTGGTTAAATCCCTGAGTCCCTGCTGGATTTTTTCTATCTTTTAATCTATCTGTTCTACTATCTGTTTGATTTCAGATGTATTGTCTTCCACATCACTAATTCTTTCTTCTGCCGGTTCAAATCTGCTGCTATGTGAATCCAGCGTCTTTTTTATTTCTTGCATTGTGCCATTGATCACCATCATATCCGTTATCTTTTTATGTATGTTTACAATTTCTTCAGTATTTTCTCCCAGTATCCCCTTAATATCCTTAATCTCTTCCTTCACTTCATTAAGTTGGTCCATGATATTTGTTTGGAAAGCTTTGATTAGTTGTTTGATGTTCTGCATCTCTTCCTTGTTTTTAGTTTGTTCATTGGACTGGTCCATGTCTTCCTGTTTCTCAGTGTGGTTTGTAATTTTTTGTTGCCCTCTAGTCATGATGTTATCTTGATGGGTTTATTCAGCTGATTAGCTTCTCTCTCTGCTCTAGAGTTTTATTTAGCTGGTGGTTCTTTGTGTGTGTTAAGTTTTCTCCTTGACACTTTTTCTTCATATTTTATTTCCTTGCTTCTTTCTATGTTCTCTTGAAGGCAAAAGATTAGGGCCAGAGGAATTGAAAGATGTGAGAAAGGAAGAAGGATAATAGTAATACTGAAAAAAGTTAGAAGAGGAACCATATAAGACTTAGTAAAACAAATATTTAACTCATGTAAGCAGTGTAGAGTAATAGGAAAAAAGGGGAGTACCTACAATGGACTGGGAAACCAAATAGAGGAAAATATATGTGATGATTTACAATGCTAGAATGATGAGGAGAGAGAGATCCATCCTAACCAACCAGAAGATATCAGTAGGCTGCATGAGTGGATGTCCCAGACACCCAATGACATTCAACACGATTGCACTTTCCCCACTTGTACCACTTGTACCTGGTCATATCTGTATCCTTTATGGCTAGCTGAAGGAGAAGGAAATACCCCCAGCTAGGTTTATGGATCCATCTTGTAGATGTAGGTATATGGTAAAAATATATTCAATGACATCTTTGAAATGCTATAGAGGGGGGAAAGTCTTCCTATAATAGTACTGTGAGTTGATGTTTTGTTATTCATTTTTTCTGGTAGAAAATTTGGCCTGATATACAAATATACAAATTCCTGGCTCTGGCCAGTAGAATGGCTGGCTGGTCAGGGTTCTGGAAGCCATAGAAGTGAAATATCAGACATAGTGTTATCAGATAGATACATGTGCGTGGAAATATTGTACTGTTCATGAAGTTTAAAGGCTAAACATATACAACAGAGCATCTCAAACTTTGTCAATTTTAATTCCCAGAGAACGTTAAAAAAATGTCTGGCCCTAAGGTCCAGAAATATTTTATTTTCAGAATTGTGGGTGGTCGTGTGGACAGCAGTACTGGAATATAATGTATACATGACAGGGATACTGTGAATCATATAATATATAGGTAAGTCACCAGGACAAAGTATTTTCATGTCCAAAAAGCCTTTAGTGTCCCTGTTTAGAATCTCTGTATATATATATGAATATGGAAGAGAAGAAAGATAAGAGGTGCTATCATGTTTACCCATGAGACACCAACAGAGAACACTCTTTCCATGTGCCAAGCATGGTCCAAATATTTTTTGTGAATTCATTCATTTAATATCCAGTACAACTCTATGAGATAGCTCTTTTAACCTCCTTTTTAAAAGATAAAGGCTCAGATGTGTTCTATAACTTGTCTGAAATATCACAGTTAGGAAATGGAGAAGTGTGCATTAAATTCAGTCTTTTTTCAAGGCCCACAATTTTAACAACTTCATTACATCACTTTATTGGGTTGAAATCCATAAGCACATATAGTGTTAAAGTAATGCTCTGACATTTTTTTTCATGCTCTCCCAGAGGCTAGTAGGAAAGTATTAGAAATGGCAAGTCAGTATGCCCCTGGAACTACTTTAAGAGCTGTACTTAGAATCCAGGTGATACTAAGGAATGACCAAAGGGGCCAATGGTCCTTTGCACTTGGGATTAGGAATTTGTCATGTGAAACAGAAGCTGAGCAGAACATTGAGTCCCAAAGGATCCAATAGTAGGTCTATGATACAGGTTCTGTAATTTCTGCCCTCAAGAGGCTCATCAAACTTGGTGGGAAATCATGTGGGAGAGGATAATTCTCTGCACTTCTGATCAATATCCCCAGAACTATAGGATATGAAGTTCATGCTGATTGATTGGGAGGCTCATATAAGGTGTTGTTTTCCTCTTTGCAAGTGAAGAGGACCTTCTGGGCAAATTCTTAGGTAGTAATAATGGCACATTCCCCATAATACCACTTCTAGAATGTCAAAGAATAAGGACTGTGCTGATGGCTAGTGCTTCCTTCATCTTCAGAGACTTTGTTCCCCTCAGGGAAGTGGGGAAGGAGGGTCCTTTAGGCCCAGCATCAACGAGGGCTCCAGGCAAAGGAATAATCTCTGATTTACTAATTTCATTCCAAATCCACAACTATCCAAATCAAGGATTCTTGGGGAGTATGCCAGATGTTGACACAAATCTGGGAGAAGCCTGTGTCAGAAAGTGGAAATGCTGAGACATTAGAGGTCTACCAGCACTCTACTCTGCACAGTGACCCATAGCTGAGAAGGGGAGACAGAGATGATGGAAAGACAATCTGTACTCTTAGGCCTGGGGAATCTCTTCATGAAATTAGGCTCCTGGATGCCTTAGTGTGTATTTTCAGACAACCATCATCTTGTAAACCAGCAGATCCAGATATACCACTGGAGACAAAATCTGAGGGAAGATTGTTAATGTCACCTTTACTTGTGCTCCCACAGACCGTGGGTGAAGTGAATGGCTGTGGAAAATGACTGTTTTGTGACTGAGTTTATTCTAATGGGATTAACAGACCAACCGCAGCCCCAGTTGCCTTTGTTTTTTCTGTTCTTGGTGAACTATGTGGTCACTGTCATGGGATATTGAGCTTAATTAATCTTATTTGCCTCAGTTCTCACCTTCACACCCCCATGTACCTTTTCATCTTCAATCTGTCTTTCATTGATCTCTGCTATTCGTTTATCTTTACCCCAAAATGCTGATAAGCTTTAATTCAGAAAGGAACATCATCTCCTTTGCAGAATGCATGACTCAACTATTTTTCTTCCTCTTGTTTGTCAACTCTGAGTGCTATGTGCTGACAGCCATGGCCTATGACCACTACGTGGCCATCTGTAAGCCCCTGCTGTACACGGTCACCATGTCCCCTCAGTTGTGTTCTCTGCTGATGTTTGCTTCATGCATGATGGGATTAGCTGGTGAAATGGCTCATACAGGGTGCATGATCAGGCTGACATTCTGTGATTCCAACATCATCAACCACTATATGTGTGACATTGTTCCTCTGCTCCAGCTCTCCTGCAGCAGCATTCATGGCCAGTGAACTCATGGCTTCCATTATTGTGGTCACAGTTATCATAGTATTTATTCTTATTATCTGTATCTCTTATGCTTTGATTCTTTTGTTTTCTTTTTTTTTTTTTTTCATTAAACAAATCAATTTTATTGATATGTATGATTCTTTTCAATCATCCTTCACCTGTCATCAGCAAAGGGCTGGTCCAAAGCCTTCAGCACCTGTGGCTCCCACCTAATAACTGTTGGTCTTTTCTATGGATTTGGGTTGCTCACTTATGTCAAGCCATCATCTTCTGTATCATTGGGACTGGAGAAGTTTTTCTCAGTGATTTATACCAATGTGGTGCCCATGCTGAACCCCCTTATCTAAAGCCTGAGAACAAGGATGTCAAACTTGCTCTGAAGAAAACCCTAAAGTGTGTAAGAAACAGAGCAGAACCTCTGGTGCTGCCTTAGTCTCTGCCTCCATTTTTGCATCTTTTGCTACTCTTTTGCTGCTCTTCTTTACCTTATTCTTTTGTTTATCTTCTACTTTCTTTCTAAAGTCATCTTTCAAGAATTTTCAGTCTAATGTCTTTTCTCACTTTTCAGTGAAATCATTTATTCTTTCAACATGTCCATTCTATATCTTCATTCTGTTTCTTAGAAAAAAAGTTAATTGTGGCAGATAGTGTGCCCACATTCTAAACAACTTCTATTGAAAGCTAAGTCTCTTTATCCTGTTCTCTAGTTGAGGATATGATTATGTGACTTGATAAAAGCCATGCAGCTAATGTTGCAGAACCCAGTGAAGGAGTAGAAGAAAAGGAGTTTATGAATGAAAGGAGGGTATGTCTGGAGAGTTGTTTCATAATCAGCCCGAAGTTGGGTGTCATCATTCAAATGACACCCTCAACCAAAATTACTGTAGCAGAGAGGAGATGCATGTCCCTAGTGTGGTTTTATTTCAGAGAGGTTCCAACAGTGTCAGCCACAAAGTAAGATTTAATCACAATCTTGTTTATAATAGTGATCATTTCCTGTGTTCATAATGCTGAGGAGTTTGGGGAAATACCCCTCTGGTGAGGAATGTCAACATTTTCATGTAGTATGTGGACTTTAATAAGCCTATTAGATATTATGCTGTTATTTTATGTTATGTTGAAATAAAAATTGTAGTTATTCATGATAATTAAAAATGGTAGAAAATAGAGCTTCACAAAGTCTTCTTTCAATGAGGTTCAGGAACAATGTCCTTCACAGGATATATAAGTTTGTCTCTAATTTCTCTGTTCACCAGGGGTAACATGAGTTTTGAAAACTTTGGTGTTTAGAATTGCCGTAAAATACAATTTTTATTAAAAATCTTACTTAAATCTGAGTAAAATTATTACTATGAGAGCTAAGAATTTACATGTATAATAATAATCTCACCATCATATATATTTTTTAAACTCTGACTCCTCAAGCAGAATCTGAATGAGTGCTATCTACGTCTATTCTTCTTTTGGCTGTGCCCAATAAATTGCCTAGTTTAATAACTTAAAATTGGTTTGGATCTTGCTCTAAAGCAATAAAGATGTAAAATAAGGCATATGTCATCAATGTCTAAATTATTGGTACTTAATAAAAATAGCATGTGAATTGTATGCATAGTACACTTGTTGTGATCTGAGGACTACATCACATTTACCACCACTCCCTGGTGGATTGTGAGTAGGCCACAGCCTGGCTTAGTTCTGTGAAGTCAACTGCCTTTTTTTCTATTTGAACTTATTTTCTAGTATTGACCTACAAAACTAATTACTTTAATTAAAAATTTTGTAATATTATAAATAAATTTGTTTTAATTTAAAACTTGATTTTTTAAACTTAATATAAGAACACTAGATAGAAAAACTTTTAGACTATATAAACATATTTATAGTTGAATGTTTGGAGGTTTTGTACCTCTATATTGTTGAATTTTAATGCCATAGTTATTGTCATATCCATCTTTCTTATCCTCTTGCTATCTCATAGATTTCTATGAAAATTTTACATTGGAAAGGCTTTATTTTGATTACATTCATTACCATATTAACATATGTTTCATAAGCTTATAAAATATATTATTTTTACATAAAAGCTTAACATCAGTTGTACTTTGTTTCTGAGCCAATCAGTTTTGGCCAGGTTCAGTTAGAGTTCTAGTCATATTGCTCTGGATGATTGTAGCCCATACAAGGGCTCCTGGGAGGTCAAGATGTGAGGAGTTCTGATATGAGAGCGTGCAATTTCTTTGGAAGGCAGGAACAACAAGGAGACACGGCACTCACTGCTATGCTAAGATAAACAGCCAAGCTAAAGTGCTGCTCCATTACCTGTATGCCAGCTACTTTAGCCACAAGCAGAGGGGGGCAGCACCAGTTGTGAGCAAGGGCCCATGGGGCAGCTCAGGGACCCAAGGAGCAGAGTGTGCAGCCTGAGGTGCTTCAGTCCTAGTGATGGGAGCCAGGCCAGGGATCCTGATGGTTCCTGCTCCAGGCAGAAGCCCCAGTCTGTTTCCCCATATCAGGCATTTCTCGCCGTTTCCAGTTGATGTGTCCTTTTAGGCCATCCAAGCTAGTTTCAGTGTGACTCTTGTAATATTGTACACAGTTTATGCAAATTAGGGCTGCTTTGTTATTTTGAAATACTTGAAATTAAAAAGTGAAATTTGGTTCCAAATTGATAAAACATTTAATTTGTCAACCAAAGAAAAGAACTTTCCCATTATTGAAGTCTGATTTCAATTACTGTAAATTTTTAGATGATTTTCAAAATGAATTTGAACTATAATTCTTATTTTTATATATAGTTGGTGAGTGTAAAAATGTTACAATAATACAATTCTTTATTTGGATATATTATTTAGGAGAAAACCAAATAATCACAATTCTGTTTCAAGTTAAAAGTGGACAATTTCGAGCTTTGACTAATTCACTCTAATATAGTCTATAATTAAAATACTGATTTTACCATCTAACATAACATACATATTGAAAATTTCACAAAACATACATCCATACTTTAGTGAGTAATGCAAAATCAATTTAATCTTCACTTAAGTCATAAAATAAATTATTGCCAGAATATTAATATTTTATTCAATATTTTTAGTGGTTTTATTAAGTAGATGTTTAGGTCCCAATACCTAGCCTAACAATTTCAGATATGCAAGTTGTTAAATAGTTTATTAAGTCAAATTTGCTCCAAATTAGGGAAAGTGGGTGGGGTTCACTCACTATATAGTTCAAGTTTGGTGAATGACTTCATGGTTGGAGAAATATTTGTATAAGAGACTTTTAATGTTAAAAATGTGAGATGCTTAATAATGTAGTTATCTGATTTTTTTTTCAGATTTACTTCCATTAAATATTTGATAGATATATTTTAATTTTACACAGAATCATTTAGGTAATATATACTAAATTTTTTTGTGGAGAATATACCTAGATGAGATGAGATCGCTGTGTTGATAGTCTATATTCTTTCCTTCTGAATTTACTCCTGGCCCTTGGCTTTACCATGCTCTCATTCCTATACCAGAATTGTTATACCTGGATTCCCAAATATAATATCAACCATTTTAGTCTGTCCAAGACCCTGCTTTTATTATTTTTATTATACAAAAGCTTTTCATGCTGGACTTTTCAAAAGGAAACTTTGAAGGAATAAGGAGAATCAAAGAAAACGTACACATCACAAATTAATCAGTTTCCCTAAGTGGAGTGTTTTTCTCCAGCCCATCCAGCCCATGCTGGGCTCCTGCAGCTCTCTGAGCACTTAGAAAGATTCTTTTCTCCCCAATTCTTTCATCATGTCCTGTTGTTTCTCTCTTTCTCTCAGTGCTGAGGTGGTTCTCCCTTATTTGCTGGAATCAATCCACTAATCTCACCTTGTGCATTCAGCAACATACTTATTCCTTCTCTTCGAAACTTGTATTTCCCTGTTTCTAAAGTGACCTACCCACTGGCCTCTCTTTTCTAATATTCTCCCTGATGGAGTTACTTAGTTACCACTGGTTTGGAAAGACAGGCAGGTGCTTCTTGAGTCTTAGTGAGTGAAGTGGCCACCGAATCTGTGGTCTTTAGTCATGATGCTTTTTACTTGTTCACACGTGCCTGAGAGAAGCTGGCACCCAGTGGTCCTGTCAGAGGCCATCTTGTGACCATAAGTGGAAAACCTGGTTAGAATGGACCCTGCATTGAAAGAGTAGGGCCAGAAAAGGATCATCTGAAATGCTGGGTCAAGGAAGGCTTCTTCACCTGAATCTAGGGAAACATTTGAAATTTCTATTAAACAAAACAACAACAACTTTATTTTATTATAAAAATTGGTTTCCCCAATGCCGATTTTATTTATGGTAAGTTTCTTTTCCAACTGTAGCTATAAAATGTACACCTAAGTATACGTAATTTCCTATATTACATAGCATTAGCTAGCAAAAGTGTTGGCTTACATTTACAGGTTTTCTTTTGCCTGGAAAAAGATATTAAGCAAAAAATTTTATTCATATCTTGTGAAAATGTCAAACAAGCAAATGTGAATTGTAAAAAAAAAACCATTTTTAAAATTTTAACGCTACACCTCTTTTTGGTATTCTAATTATATGACTATCTAAGGCACTAATTTATTGTTCTTTACAATTCTTTCAGATTTACAGTTTTAACATATCTAAGTAACATGAAATTCACTCATTCAAATATTTTTACCTCAGCACTTTTGAAAATTTGACACTAAGTACAATGAAGAACATTCAATTTCTCTCCTAAATATTATACTTTGCAATATATAGGCAATAGTTATAGGTACTAGTATATATATGTGTGTGTGTGGTAATATATAGTATACAATACATAGGCACTAGTTATAATTTTCACTTATATGTGTAAAATGTTTATGTATTCTTAATTGTTGAAAGATATATTCACTGTTCATAGAAATCTACGTTGAAAGTTAAAAGCTTTTTTTTCTTATATTCTGGAGAAGTTTTCCTTGTGTTTCTTCTACATGGAGTTATTTGAGATTCTTGAATCTTTAAGTTTATAATTTTCATCAATTCTTGAAAAATTCTGGCCATTAATATTTCAACCCCTTATTTTGGGATTCCAGTAACACATATATTACACCCATTAAGAGTTTTTAACAGCTCAGTAATGCTCTGTTCGTTTTTTTCTTAGTATTTTTTTTTCTGTTTATGTTTCTACTGCTATGCCTAGAAATTCACTAATCTTTTTTTTTTTCATTTATCAATCTGCTGTTAAGTACATTTAGTGTATAGTTTTTCAGATATGATATTTTTCAATTTTTGAACTTCTAATTTGACTCTTACATCTCTTTCATGTCTTCACTCAGCATGCTATTTCTTTCCTCTTTGTCCTTAAATAAATGGGATTCATTGATAATCGATGAATTTATGGTCTTTGTCTACTAACTGAAGAATATATGTCATTTCTGGGTACATTTCTTCAGAATGAATTTTTCTTCATTTGAACCTAATTTTCCTGTTCCAACTCATACATGGTTTCCCTTAGCTTTGAGTTGTGTTTTTTGTTATTAAAAACAAAAAACTGTAGAACTTTAGCTAAATTTGCTTTTAAAATGTTCTATTAAATAAAGCTTATAGATTGATGCATTGCCTTTATTACTGATGAGAGAAATGCAAACCCACTGTTAACATTGGTGACACTCACAGGTTGAAAGCTTCGATTGGAAGAAGTGAATGGCTGTAGTTTATGTGACTGTTTTTTTTTTTTTTTCTTCTGAATTCTCTCACTATATGTTTCTCTCAGCTTCACAGGCTTCTATAGGTTTTATAAGTGGATTTAATAAAGGTCAGAAGTTTTTATTTAGAAACACCAGAGTCCTAACTTACATAATACTACTGCCTCATCCAGCCCAGGATTATGTCTCTGATGGTGGCAAGGAATTGTGTGGATGTCCCACTGATGTCAATATTAGAAGATGTGTTACCAAAAACACAGTAGTTTTCCAAAGTATTTCTCAATGAATCTTTTTACAACAGTTTGTTCAAAGATACTGAGCTGTATACATTTTCAGATTGTGAATTTAATTTTTGGTGCCATTTACATTTAACAAAATGAGAAATTTTTAAGTGTACAGCTTGATGTTTCTTTAAGTAAACAGACATCCTGTTTCTACCAAGAACATGATATAGACTCCTGCCACGACACCAGAAATTTCCTCTTACCCGTTTCCAGTTAATCCTTACAACCTAAGATCAGGCACACATTGTTATAATTTCTATTACTATATATTCATTTTTGCCTATTCTAGATCTCATAAAAATAGAAATTTACAATATGTTTTCCTTTGAACTTTACTTCTCTCACTTGTAATTCATCCTTCATTATTGCTTAATTACATCTCTTTGTATGAATATATCATAATTTGTTTGTCCATTCCCTTGTTGATGAACATTTGGGTTATTTCAAGTTTTGGGCATAATTATTAAAGCCATTATTGGTCTGTGTGTTTAAGTAATTTTGGAGTTATATGTTTTTATTTTCCATTGGAGATACCTAGGTGTTAAATTGCTGGATCATATGATAAGCATATGTTTAACTTTACAAGCATCTTTTTGCATGCTTACTGATGATGTGTATATCTTTTGTGGAGAAATATCTAATCAGATCATTTGCTCATTTTTAGATTGGGGTATTTTTGTTTTTTTCCCTTAGTTCTCAGATACATGATTTTCAAATATTTTCTCTAGTTATGTGCTTTGCTTTTTTACTCTCTCGTTGTTATTATTGAAGGGCAGCTTTATTAAAATAGCTATTTTTTATTTTCTTGCTTCTGCTTTTCATGTGATATCTAAGAAAACATTGCCTAACCTAAGGTTACAAAAATTACTTTTCTTATGGGAGTTTGAAAATTACTTTTCTTCTAGGAGTTTTATACTTGTATTTCTTAAATAATTATGTTTATGATTTATTTTATGCTAATAATTTTTATATTGTGACATAGGCATCCACATTCTTTTTTTGTCCTAACAACATAGCTGAAGACACTGGCTTTCCTCATAGCATTCTTGTTGAAAACCACTTGGCCATAATTGTAAGAGTTTATTTTCATTCTCCCAATTGTATTCCATTGATATATGTCTAATATCTATATAAGTATATAGATAGAGATATAATTACATACTGTCACACATAAGCTCTTTATTATATTTAAATACAGGATTTATTTTGTCTATGCTATAACTCTTTGGTTTTCTTTCACATGTCGTTTACATGAGTTGTACACTACTCTTGCCTCATTTCTTAGGACTTTTCATTCCCACTGCTTAAAAGTTATAAGTGATGGTAGAGGTGTTTGTAGATTTCTTTCAAGCTACTATTATCATTATTTCTAATCACCCAGAGCAAGAAGAGTAAAGTTTGGGAGTAAAGCGGGTAAGTTTCTAAGCTTTATCTCTCTTTTGAACTTTCACAAGGTCTTAAAATCCCTCTAGAGAATTCTAATGCTTTTTACAGTGAGAAAAGTGGAAAGTGAAAGGGGAGTACAAAAGGACTATAGTTTACATTATATTTTACACTTTGCCCTACACAAATTTATAGGTTTTGACAAAATGCATAATGGTCTATATCCATCATTGCAATGTCATGCAGGACAATCCCAATGTCCCAAAAATACCCTCATGGTGCACTTATTCTTCCTTCTCCCTCCCCTCAGAACCTCGCTGGCCATTGCCTTTATATCAATGATACAAGTTTTTCTGCTGCTAGAATAATAATAACGCGGTGAGGGGATATGTGGGATAGACCACACCTAGGGCATGCTTCTATGGAATATGAAAGTGTTCATCTTGTCATAGCGTGTTATCTCAGTGGGTAGAGACCCACACCATTAAACAAAAAATATTAAACTCCCATCCTGAGGAGTCCTGCTGTGTTCTGAATTAGAGGGGCAAGAATCTCTCGAGAACATAGGCAGTGTCAAACTCTTTTTTAATATTATTTGGGAGAGTTAAGACCCGCATAATATTCATACTCAAAATACTTCATTCAATCAGATATTTCTTTCATGGCTTCCCAACAAATAAAACTCAGACTCAATTTCTCCTTTTAGTTTAACCAAGGTGGAATCATAGTTTTGAGGGCTTCTAGTTTTATTAAAAGCTTCAAGTGCCAGTGAGTAATAAAGAAACACTGAAAGGTCTTGAGCTAGGGAGAGATAGAGTTGTATTTTCAGAGATTATTCTAGCAGCAGTGTTGATAG
Source organism: Cabassous unicinctus (assembly GCA_029593785.1). Lineage (NCBI taxonomy): Eukaryota > Metazoa > Chordata > Mammalia > Cingulata > Chlamyphoridae > Cabassous > Cabassous unicinctus. The sequence goes on along the minus strand of JAQZBX010017294.1, from coordinate 18,972 downwards.
CTAAAGTGGAGTAAATGTGTAGGAAAGTATAGAAAAATGGTTAGAAGCCACTATAATTCAGTAACACAGGTCAGCTAAATCCTAAAACATTCCTAATTTCAGTTGATGGCTATGGGAATAGATGGAGGCCAGTATGGAGTTAGACTCTATTGTTTAGGATATGAGACATGTGAAAAAATATTCTGAATGATTTCACCAAAGAAAAACTTGATTTCCACAAATATCATTGAATTGTTGCTATGTATTCTGTACTTGACTTGGCACCAGGAGCAAAGTAGCAAACAGGACAGAATGATCTTTGTCCTTACAGAACTTATAGTTCACACAGAAATGAAAGAACACAGAAATGAAAAGAAAAAGAATAATGTCTGATGAATGTTATAATGGAGCATCTCCTGGAAGCTATAAGAACCTAAATCATGGCAGATGACTTTTTGTCTCTTTACTATATGATATTCATTGTTCTAACCATTTGACTTACATCAGCTCGATGAAATGTCACAGAACCATAATGAAAGAGATACCATTATTCTCACCCATCTCAAAAACTCTGTGAGGCAGAGTAAGTTTAAGTAACTTGCTCACAGTGTTAGAGTTATTAATTATGTGGTTAGGTGTCAAGCTTATACCCTGTAAAGCTGAAGCACAAATTGTTAACCCATTATGATGAGAAGAAATTGATGACCTCAATTAAAGAAATGATATTTTTAAAGACTCATAGGACGTTCAGGTAGAAATATCTAGTAGGTGTTGAAATAAAGTCTTGGAAGGAAGGCAGAGCTCTAAAAATTATTTGGTGATATCTTGGAAGAGACAATAACTGATTTCAGTTACTGTAATCCTTGAGAATTTTCTGATGAAGAAATAAAGTTTGTGGGCAACATCCATGTGGAAATAATCCTTAGGATATGGGATGAAAGAAGGAAAGAAAACAATACAACAGTCATATTTCCCTTCAGAGATGAAGACGGTAGGGATATGGAAGTTCCATTTTAGCTCTGTATTGGCCTGTACTGGGGGATATACAATCCCGTCAGTGAAGTGAAAACTTGAGGAAAATACTGCATCCCTAAGGAACTAAAGAGATAGCATCTACGGTATAAATCAAATTCCCTTATTTCCCAATTACATGCAGAATCTGTTCCCTGGAGAAGGGATTGAGTAAGTTTCTAATCTGTTTATAACCAAGTCCATTATATTATAAAACACCATCAAATCTATATATTTTAAAAAGAATATTCATTTTCTTCTCTGATGGCTGAGGGGGCTCATAGATAAAATCAGAAGTTATCTATAGCTCCGAATGATTTCCAGTGCATATTGGAAGTTAAGTCTGGTCTGCATCCTCTTAGAATCAGAGAAATCAAATTCTCAGAGTTTGCTTTTTTTCACCCTCTTGTTTCTTGAAGAGCAATTTCAATCAGGAAGTTCGGAGGTTTACTGGCCTAAAGAGAGTGAGTTTCTAAATTCCATCCTATATGTCCTCCTTATCTTGAGATGATGAAGTCTAGAGATTAAGCCATGGCGCTTTTACCCCATATCGTGAAGTCCTGACATGCAAAGAATCAGGAAGAAGAATCTGTTTGAGGGGGCAGCAGGGAATGTTCAGAAATGTAGGGCCCTCAGCATTCCCATATCTCAGTGTGGAAGCTTCCTCTCCATGGAGGCAATTCTCTGGAGCGTCTAGATATGGCTTTTACTCTGTGACTTGTAGCTTCTGGACTTCTCCTAGACTCTAGTCCTTCAATTTTGATCTTGGAAAAATGTTCATGGCTCATGAAACAGTGTTTAAACTGCATAGGGGCCAGCTTCATTTTGCATGTGCCTTTCCTCCCATTTTACTGCTGAGGGGAGGGCTTGGGTAAATAAAGAGATGATGAGATGTGAGAAGAATCTGTCCTGGTCTATCTTCCTTCTCTCTTTTCCCTTGGCTTCCTAGTTGTCATGTTTTCCTATGACAGCACTTGTCTTCACACTGTAGGGTAAGTTGTAGGTGCTCTTTACTAGTAATACCTTTAAGTAATCTAATAAGGGGAAATAGATGTCACTTGGTATCCAGGGTCAAGGCAGATTCTATGGGTCCATGTTGGGCTAGTCTCAGACATTCCCACGGTAGAGCCTTCTCATGTGGGAGGAGATACTGTGTGAAGATCTATGTTGTCCTCTAAACCTTTTTTTCTTATCCATACAGATCCTCCTTAGCAGAATGGCTCCTGGAAATGGTTCTTTTGTGACTGAATTCATACTGGTGGGATTAATAGACAACCCAGATCTCCAACTCCCTCTTTTCTTCCTGTTTCTAGCAATGTATATTATCACTATGCTGGGAAACCTGAGTTTGATAACTCTAATTGGGATGAATTCCCATCTTCACACCCCCATGTACTTTTTCCTCTTTAACTTATCCTTCATAGACCTCTGTTATTCCTCTGTTTTTACACCTAAAATGCTGACCAACTATTTATCAAAGAATATTATCTCCTACCGTGGTTGCATGGCACAGCTCTACTTCTTCTGCTTCTTTGGCATCTCTGAGTGTTATGTGCTGACATCAATGGCCTATGATGGCTATGTGGCCATCTGTAATCCACTCTTGTATAACATTGTCATGTCCCCTAAAGTATGTTCCACCCTTATTTTTGGTTCATATTTGATGGCATTTTCTAGTGCTATGGCCCACACCGGATGTATGCTGAGACTGACCTTCTGTGATGCCAACACCATCAACCATTATTTCTGTGACATCCTCCCTGTGCTCCAGCTCTCCTGCACGAGCACCTATGTCAATGAGCTGGTGGTGTTCATTGTGGGTGGCATCAACATCATCGTGCCCAGTGTCACCATCTTTGTCTCATATGGTTTCATTCTCTCCAGCATCTTCCACATCATTTCCACTGAGGGCAGGTCCAAAGCCTTCCGCACCTGCAGTTCCCACATAATGGCTGTTTCTCTGTTCTTTGGATCAAGTGCATTTATGTATCTTAAGCCATCTTCTGCCAAGTCTATGAAAGAGGGCAAAGCCTCTTCTATCTTTTACACTAATGTGTTTCCCTTGATGAACTCCTTTGTCTACAGTTTGAGGAATAAAGATATAAAATTTGCCCTAAGAAAAACCCTAAGTAGGAGAATGTTTTGAAACTCCTGTGCAGGGTGGTTTTGTAGGTCAGTGTGTTTAACTACAATATATTTAGTGGCAGTTTTCTTAGCCTATTTCATGATATCCTGGTGAAGAAATTTCAGCCTTCTCTTAATAAAATAATTCATTTCCACTTTTGTTAGGTATTCTTTTCCTTACCATTTGTACAATTACTTGTCTTTGTCACCAATCTTCCCATTTGAGAATACAGTTGAGGAAGGAATTTACTATTTTGGTTTTTGTTATAATTTTCAACATTTTAATCTTTGAATATCATCATAGGATATCATCATAGGATTCTGCAATGATTGAATACAGTAATGCTACGGGGACATTTTGTCATTGGAGGGCATGGGAATCTTGGTGCTGGTTGTATTGTGCCATTGGAAGCATGAATCAAACAATATGCTTCCATGCCTGTCTTTCCATCCTCCACTAAGCAGGATGCTTCAATGCCTGTGATTCACCGAGATAGAATGTACTTTAAAGACTCTCATGAATAACCCCCATTTTCAGATGTAATACTGTGCATTTTGCTTCTCTTCCAAAGGTTTTTTTTTTTTAAATTTACATCTAAACAAATGTATACCTGATGGCTAATATATATTTAATGCTAGGATATGAAATTGAAACACAGAAAGGTAAATGATTTATTTAAAGTCAAACAGCTTCTGAATGAAAAGATTTGAGTAAATTCTAGTGTCCTAATTCAAGTCTATTTCTCTATCTAGTATACGTTGCTTGTATTTTATTTTATTTCATTTTATTATTTTTATTCCGGTAGACATGTCATTTATGAAAACATTTCTATATTGAAATTTAATTTGCTTTCCTCATGGAGGCTACTTGGATTTCTTTGATGGGTTTTGCTTTTTTTATGCATGAATTTGATGGTCCCTTTTGTGGAAAAGATGAGATTTGTAGGGTTAGTATAGTATAGATATGATTGGCTCAAACACAAAACTGACTTCTCACAATGGAATAAATGAATTTGGAATGTTTGCTGGATCTTGCATTTTAGAGAATTTTGGAATGGAGCAATATGTTATTATGTCAGGATCCAAGAGCCACAAGGTCAATGTTGAGAAGTCCTTGGGAGGGGTTGCGAATAAGGGTTTAAGAATTGCATTTGACCCTGAATTTGTGACTGGTGTCATAGCTTGTGGTCATTAGCCTACAATGTCCATAAAACAGAGACAAAACTTATACTTTGCAATGACTATACATCATGAGTAGGTTTTGGGGGAATGAAGGAGGAAGAGCTCTGTTCACATTTTTGGGGAATTGAATAGAAAGATGATAGTAATTTCAGGAGATAAATAGTGGTTAAAAAAAAAAAAAACTAGAGTAGAATTTAGAATGTAAAATGATTGGGAAATGAAATAATCTTCCTCTTCTTGCCCTCTCCATTATGTGAAAACCTCGCTTACAAGATGGTGATTTCAGGATTTCTCTGGACAGATTGATGGATTGGTTATTTGAAGTTGAGGAAAGGTAAAGTCAATAGGGTTGGAGGACCTGGGAGCAACAAAATCATGCTTGTTTTTGTTGCCTTCCATGTGTTACTCCATATGGTGTCTTTATAAGCAGAGAAAATTTGGATTCACGCAGAAGAAGCCAGAAGTCAGTCAAAGACAGGAACCAGATGAAGTCAGAAAATAAGGTAGAACGCAATGTGTCAGAAGGAGAGATACACGATAATCGAGCCCCAGGTTGCCATCGAGCTACACCAGAAGCCTACAAATTCCATAAGAAAGCCTGTTTATGTGATATGCACTTAAGATTAAAAATCGTGAATTTTATCCCTGCTGTTTTGCATGATGGTTACTAGATATTTACCATTGCTATTTTCTTCTCTCTTGGTTCAAATGCCCATTCATGCCCAATTTCCTGACCCAAAGTAAATCTCTCCGATTTTCACTTAAGTCGCATGTATCTAAAAAGTCCACCTAGGCTGGAGTTGCTTTTTATTTTCCTTGCAGTCCCTTTTGATAAGATTATTTGCCTGTTTATAAAAGCATCTGTACATAAGTAAATAAGTACCTTTGCTATTTGGGATCATTGTAGATATTGCAGCTGCACAATGCTGTATTCCTAAATAGGACAAATATGGTGATTTCTCCGTCCCCTGGAGTAGAGTTAACATGATAGTCCATTCCCCTCAGCACATGAATGTCAGGTAGTAAAGAAACAGTATCATCTTATCAGTAACATTACAGATATTTTCAGGGGCATTTGATGAAATGCTTTGTTACAAACTGTGCATGTGGGCTTGATGTAGAACCACATCCCTGGATCTTGTCATTTTGTTCTATTTTTCTTACTACACCTTCTTTTGTTGTTCTATTTCTACCCCCCCCCCTTTTTCCAAAAGAGTATATATTTCCTATTGTAAGTTTTATTTGTAACTTTTTAGAGTTTAAAGTTTTTGTGCTGTCCAGTGTCACCAAAATATTACCATTTATAATTTTAATGTGTTTTTATTTTAATTTTTTATTTATAAAATATTTTGCAAAAATACTGTACAGATGCCCTACACCCCACCATATTGTAACCACAGAAGCATTATTAAAACCAGAAATTTATGTTGTTTAAGATTCAGCCCTTATTTAAACAAAAAAATTATGCCAATTATGTTATTATGACCTATATTATTATTATCTACCATTCCATGTAGTCAAGAAAAGTCTGGAGGTTTCTTTTATAAAAAAGTAAAACTCAAAATCTCTGAATTTAGTGATCATGTGCATATATGGGGGTGGCTTACCACATGAAAAACGGCTATTCGGTGAAGTCTTACCTAATAAATGTTGACACTCTCAGCCTTCTTCCTCTGTTTAGCTGAGCTGAGAGTTTGCTGACAACTAGGCTTACATCCTTCAGGTGGATGAGAAGACAATTCTGTGAGGCATCAAACCAGCCCACCATAAAACCTTTACCTGCAAGTTCTCTCTCTTAGTGAAGCAGACAGTTTACCATCAGTGAGCACCCACATGGAGATGCTGTCAGCTGTTTGGACCCCAGTCTTAAATGTTAATGTATGCTCAACTCTACTGAGACACGTGAGAACCTCTGACATAAAATAAACAAGCTGAAACTATGAAAGCAATTAGAAAGAAATACACAGTTCAAAGAGAAATACATTTCCTGAAATACTTCAGGAAAATGTTTCATTAAGGGACAAAAGAATGTTTAACATTAAAATTGATAGCAAAAAAAGATAAAAATTAATATATTCCCTGAATGACAACATTCAAATTATGTCTTGTAGAGGAAGTGAATGAATGGAAAATAAAAGGGAACATAGTTTTCAAAAAGAAGTATATCCAGGGTCCAACAGCTACAAAGTTCCAGATACAAAACTGAAATTGCAATGAGTAGGAAATCATAATTTATATATATTTAAGAAACATTTCTCAGAATTAAAGACTTGAATTTACAGAATAGACTTAATTCATGCTCCTTATAATGTATGAAAATAGACATATCACAAGGCATCTTTTTGAATCTTCTGAACAATGTGAGGAAAAATAAGATTTTACAAGCTCTAAGAATAGGGTAAAAGTAGCCAGATCCCATAAAAAGTACCCAGTTTATATCCATTGCGGGTGTAGTACCACACGGATGGGGAATGGTTGTGTGGGGTGTTTTTGGGGGTGTGGGCGGTGGGGAGCATGGGAATCCCTGTAGTTTCTGAGTAATATTTGGGTAATCTAGGCACCTTTATAAAATGTATATATATATAACAAATAACATTTATGTAAACAAATGCACATATATGCATATGTATTTA
>JAQZBX010017294.1:0-11943 GCA_029593785.1 Cabassous unicinctus | reverse complement strand
AAAAAAATTAAAAAAAAAACAAAACATATTGATATTCTCAAGACTAGTTGAATGCCTTCAAAATGTGAGTAAAAGTGATATATAGAAATGTGCTTGTATAGCACATAACCTGTATTAGATATTCTGTATATCCATAGGCACACTAAATTTGGCCTTGGGATTATACTGCATTCTATTTCCCTTGCATTTCTAAGGACTTCTATAGTCTTGTCATCCCTTATGTTGCTGTCCACATCCACACCAGCTTTTGTGATGGAGTCCTCAAATTTGCCTATGTGAAAAAGACTTTCATTTCCTCTGAGAAATAGCCAGTATCTTGCTTTCTCCTTTAAAATTATCAATCCTGTCTATTGCATATCATTCTGGACCACATGCCTATGTTGCCCAGAACTCTGGATTCCATGTAATATTCCCATCCATTAATCTTCCCTAAAGACCACATACGCCCTGGAAAAATACTGTTTTCCATAGTGCAGCTGCCTATGTTAGGTGGAGAATTTTTTCAGCAGGAATACAGATTCTGAATGAGATGCTTGCTTCAATTATAAGTCTTGGAGCGAAAAGATTAAAAGTGCTTTTGCTTCTAAAAGGTTGATATTCTTGCTTTGGTTGACCAACAATCACTCGTCTCAACTGGTTTCCTTCAGTACTATTTCAGTTCATGGAAACCTTACAAATGGAGCTGGAAGGCAGTTTGCAAGAGCTTTTACATTTAGAATATAAAGAGTAACTATAGAAAGATTAAATATACTAGTGTTTATATTGTACTACTTAATATAAGCTGATTCTGAGATTTTTTAAAATAATAGCCTACCTAACATTTATTCTCTGAGCATTAATTGACATTGTTTGCACAGACACCTATTCTGCTCAATGTATTTTGAAATTTTATTTGATTACAAACCCTAACAAACCAAACTGTGTCTTTCATGTGGTAAAGGATCACACACTCCCTAAAATCTTAAGAAGAATCAGTTTACTGTGGATTCTATCCAAGATTATGAAGTTTTGCTGTCCAAAAATGCAGTTTTGGAAGATGAGGTTAGATTTATTAGTGCTCTGTTAGCTGAGATTTCATTAAATGAGAGAAGTTCAACAATTTTCTCAGACCAAGCAAATGTTATTACACTCCAGCTCTCCTGCAGCAGCACTTGTGCCAATGAGCTCATGGCTTCCATCATTGTAAGCACAGTTGTCATAGTATTTGGTTGCATTATCTTTATCTCTTAAGCTTTGATTCTTTTCAATATCCTACACATGCCATCTTCTAAGGGCTTCCAAAGCCTTCAATACCTGTAGCTCACACTTAATAACTTTTGGTCTTTTCTATGGATTGGGGCTGCTCACTCATGTCAAGCCATCATCTGCTGGGGTCTTTGGGTAGGGGGAAACTTTCTCAGTGTTTTTACCAATGTGATGCCCATGCTGGCGTCTGTAGCCTGTGGAATAAGAATGTCAGATCCGCTCTGAAGAAAACCCTGCAGAGAATAACAAACTGAGTAGGACCATCGATTCTCTTAGTCGCTGTGTTTTTCTTCTCTTCTTGAGTCATCTCATCCTCTTCTTCCTATTCTTCTTTTCCTTCTCTCCATCTTTATTTCTAATATATAATTGGAAGAATTTTTATTTTAATATCGTTTCTTCTCTCAATTTGCTATGTGAATATGAAGTTCTATTCTTTGACTTCATTATCATCATCAGTCTCAAGGTGGCCCCAACCTGATTTTTATAAATATTATCAGATGGCAATCCTGTCTAGAAAGAAGACTACTTACTAGCCTCTTGTTTTTCTAGTTCCCATCCACAGTGAGCTGTGCAATGGAATATTGTCTGACCTGTTTATCTTTTCCTTGCATTGTCTGAGACAATTACATAGGGCCCTTTCCTTTATAATTAATTACAAATGCATTAAGAAAGAAAAGGAGTAACAAAAATTGTGAACATAGTAGAGTTGTAAATATTTCCAGGAATATTTAGGTTGTTTCAGTAATGGTTCTTGTTCCGTATTTTTGACCTCATTCTGTAATCTATGTTTGGGTATGTGTAAGGACCAGTGAGGATCCCCACTCTGCCCACTTTCCTCAAACTCCATCAACGTTGATGATTTTAGGCAATTCTTGTTAATGCCTCTATTTTATTGCCCTGGTCAACTGCTATGTTGTCATAAATAGAGTGGAAGTTGACACTCATTTCTATGTATCTGTGGGAGAGGTGTTATTTTCCACACTACATTTTCCTCATTCTTTAAAAAATTCTGGGGTTCAAGGGATTGTCATTAAAAATTACACAATGACATACTTGGCTAAAGGATAGAGTGTCACAGGGAATGTCAAGGTTCTTTTTTGCCCAGTTGTGTATCAAGGATTCTTCTTTGCAAAGGAAGAAGGTCTGTTTACTCCTTTTAAAAGACAAACAAAAGTATTATGGCAAATCTCTTCTTATTGCAGTGTGTTCTTTCCGTGTGTAAACTTGAATTCTCCCTTTTGTTTCTTACGAGAAAATTTTAATCTCTGGTCTGTGTTGTGTACTATAAACTCACTAAAAACAAAGTCTCTTTATCCTGTTCTATAGATGAGGAAAAGTTTATGAGACTTACTTTAAGTCACACAGCTAATGTTGTAGGACTCCGTTTTGGAACCTAATAATCATCCCAGGAAGGAATGGTAGGAAAAAAATGGAGATTTGTACAAGAGAGAGAAATTCTAGAAAATTATTTCAGAATGAGCCTGAATCTGGGGGCTAGCATGGGATTGATGCCCTCAGGCAAGAGGCTTGCAAGATACGGGGCATTTACAAGGCTTTGATGCCCAACTCAAACTGTTCACATGACCCCAGAGAAGTTTGACTCTAGATTGGTACAAACGTGGTCAGAACAAAGAAGGATTCAGTCACAATTTTTCTTATAATAGCGATAATTTCCTCTGATGGTGAAACTGAGGGGCTTAGAAATGAGTGTCCCCGGTGAGACATGATACAATATCTAGAATAGTGCTGCTTTCAACAACCTATCAGATATTTAGAAACAGAATAAAATAATAAGTTATTCATAGTAAAAGCAATAGAAAATCGGGCTCTGTATAATCTTGTTTGATGTGTAACACAGAAGATACACTAGTTTGTGACTACTTTCAATGAGATTAGGGAGAGATGTTCCTCAGAGGATGTAAGTCCCTTGAGGATGTAGTTAAGTATATCTGTAATTTTTATGCTTATCAAAATATATCATGAGTTTTGAAAAAGTTTTAAAATATACTCATATAATAATAGGCTTAGCTTAAAATATGGCAGTTAAGAACATTACATAAATCTGATTAAATTATTACTGTGAGGTCAATACATCAGATATAGACATTTATTCTAATAGTAACATGGAGACAAGTTTGCTTAAAATTCTTATTTTCCAAGCACTACCTCAATGTCTAGTATCTACTTCTGTCCTTCCTATGGCTGTATCCATTGAAGTACCTAGTAAGAGATAGCTTAAAATTGTTTGGTTTGAATTTTATTCTAAAGCACATGTTTTTAATTTTTTAAAAGCCTTGTTTATCATCCAAACATGTTTTTTAAAAAACTTATTCAAGGTTTAAAAAACAGGATAAAATTCTAAGTTAGAATAGACTGTTTCTTCAGGTACATTCCTGGGATAGATTTTTTTTTTAAACTTCAAGCTAACAAATGGTTGATCAAAATATCTCAGAGGTATTTCAAGGTCCAAGATTATGTCTTTAGTCTCTTATGCTTGTTTAGGAGTTTAGCTCCATTAAGCATTTGAATTATTAGTTATAAGCAACCATATTCTTTTGACTTCTAACTGGTTCTGTTGGCTTAGATTTTTTTTTAACAAATCAATTTTATTGATACATATTAATAAAGCATAAATCCATCCAAAGTGTACAATCAATGGTATTCAGTGTAACCACATATTTGTGCACTCATCAATCATTCTTTCAGCAATTTCGTTATTCTAATAATAATAATAATAAACAAAAAACAAACAAAGCTCATTACCTCTCTCTTAACCCGGGATGGAACCCTTCACTTTTCCCTTCTGAACTGAGCCAAGATTGGAAATCAGAACGTCTCCTGCACAGAAACCTCGGGATGGCTACCGTTTTCCTAATATTTCCCATTTCAAGTGCGCCATCTGCTTGCCCATGGGCGCCCCTGAGAAGACACGCCATCAAATGCTGCAGGATATCCTTTAAGGAAGTAATTTTTTAAAAAGTAATTTAAAGCTATATAGAAGTTTGGTAAGAAGCAGCAGCTGTCTCATGCTCTCTCTTTTTTCCTTTCATTACATGGAGGCATTAACGAACATGGCCCTGATGTACAGGTAACACCACCGTCCACTCCCCTCAACACATGAATGTCAGGTAGTATAGAAAGAGTCTCATCTTATCAGTATAGTTACTGGTATTGTCAGTGGGATTCAATGAAATGCCTTTGTTAGAAACTGTGCATGAAGCTTAACATACAATCAAATCCCCCAGTTTTGTATTTTTGTTCTATTTTTCTTACCCCCCTCCTTTTGTTATTCTGACTATTCTTTTTTGAGAATGTAGAAACTATTCCACATGCCGACTGCTGCTGGGAGACTCCAACCTACCAGTGCATTCAATACTGAAAAGGTCCCTTATTACTCCACATTTCATTGCCAAAATAGCATTAACAGAGTATGATTAGAGGACGAACAACATGGATCTCAGGAGAAATAACATACCAGTACTAGTACTCTCACTACTGCCCTATGTCAGATTCCCATTTTCATGATGGAGGTTAAAAATGAGAAATACTGATTTTGTCTCCTTTCCTGTACTTAATATTGCCATCTGACAAAATTCTGATTGAAGAAACATTAAAGGAAGTTATTTATTGGTTTGTAGAGAAAATTTACTTCATCATACACAGGGAAAGACATGTGAGGGGAATTATTTTTTCTTCTTCTCTTGCTTCTCTCTTTGTATACAGTTGTGTGAAGATGTGATTCTTGGAGCTATGGCTGTCATTTATGACCATGAGGTGACAACCGTGAGGACTAAGGCCAACAGACTGAGGACAGTGGAGTGGAAGAGACTGGTGCCTTGATGGGAGTGCTGAGATGTTGAACCAACCCTATGACACTCTACCTCCAGATTTATTGTAAGGTGAGTAAAATAAGCTCCTATTTAATTGGGCTTTTAATTGAGCATTCAATAAGTTGAAGCTAGAAACTTTCAAAGGGATTGCATGGGTCATGGCTATATTACAGAGACACTAAATAAAAAAAACATTAACATAAATATCATGGGGGAAATTTTTGCTCCTTTTTGATAAACACTGATGGGAAGAATTTATGATGATAAGTATTGTTTGTACAGATAAAACTTAAATTTTAAATATAATCTATTTTACCTGCCTGGTGTTTGTTGTTGATTATACTCATATTTTCTTTGCAAGATAAAAATTCTCCACTGTTCTCTTCTTGTATTTGCTGAGAAAGTTCAGATTTTGCAAAATATTTAATGTGACAAAATAGTTAAATATTTCTTTAATTGCTTCTCATCAAATACAACTCTGACTCATTTTTTCCTTTAAGTTTTATCAAGGCAGAATGATAGTTTGGAGTGAAATTTTACTTTTCTTATAAGTTTTCAGTGCCAGTGGTTAATGAAGAAACACTGAGAGGTCTTGAGCTAGGAAGAGACAGAGCTGTTTTTTTAGGAGTTACTGGGATTTGAACCTGGGACCTCATACATGGGAAGCAGGTGCTCAACCACGGAGCTACATCCGCTCCCCAGTGAGAGGAGTTTTTTCGTTTTGTTTTGTTTTGTTTTTAGGAGGTACCGGGGAGTGAACCTGGGACCTATTACATGGGAAAGTGTGTAGATGGCTGAATTAGAATGTGTATGAAATTCTAGAATAAAGGTTAGAAGCCCCTACAGTTCAGTAATATAGGTCAACTAAAATATAAAAAGTTCCTGAATTCAGGAGGTAGCTGTGGGAATGGATGGAGGTCATTGTGGTGGTAGGCTCTACTGCTTAGCATGAGAGGAATGTGAAAAATATTCTGATGCTTTTCAGCCAGAAGACAACTTAATTTTTACAAATATTTATTCAGTCCCTTCTATGAACACTGCACGGGACTTGGCACCAGGAGCAAAGTAACAAAAAAGGCAGAAGTGATCCCTTTCCTTACAGAGCTTAGAGTTTAGGATAGCACAGAAATGAAAAGAAACAAAATAATGGTTCACGAGTGTTATGTTGGAGCATCTATTGGAAGCTTTGAGAAGAATGCATGATAGCTGTCATTGATGCACTATTTACCATTTGTCTGGCACTCTTTTAAGCACTTGACTTATATTAATTCAATTAGCAGTCACAACAAGCCGGTGAAAGAGATATTATTCCCATCTCTATCTGTTAAACTCTGTGAGACAGAGAGCATTTTAAAAACTCGACCACGAAGTTAGAGTCAGGAAAAATGGATGTAGGAATCAAACACATTCCCTCCAACTCCAGAGGCCAAATTCAAACCTATTATGATGAAAAGGATTTGATGAACTCAGTTACTGAAATTTTGCATTTAAGGACTCAGAAGGATATTCAGGGAAAAGTTCCCAGTAGGTGTTTTGAAATAAGGACATTAGAAGGGAGGCAAGAGATTATAAATTATTTGGAGAGTTCCCTGAAGAGACAAACATAAAATCAGTTACTGCAATCCTAGAGAAATTTATGGTTAATAGTGCATATATAAGAATGTTTTACACTGAAACAGAACAAATGTATGGTAATGTTAGAAGATGTTAATAATTAGGTGCTATTTGGGTCAAAGTACAAGCAAAGACTAGGGTATTGAGTATAATAATATATTAATATTCTTCCATCAATGGTAAAAAAAGGAAGTATGCTAAGTGAAAGAAACGAGACAAAGTACTACATATTGTTTGACTCATCTATATAAAAAGTAAATAGAAATAAATTTATACAGATGGAAATAGATTATCAGTCATGTATGGAAGGGGAAGAATAGAGGGATTGAGGGGTATATGGGGTTTTCTTTTTGGAGTAATGAAGATGCTCTAATTTTGCTTATAGGGATGAACGTGCAACTCTGTTATACCAAATGGCATTGATTGAATAGTTTAGATGGATTGTATGGTTTATGGATATATTTCAACAAAATTAATAAAAAAATTTAAAAAACCCAAAAAACTATGCATGCAGGTTGAAGGACATGTTCATTGTAAATTATGTTTGGAGAACAAATTTCTTGCTCTTTTTAAAACAAAGCTGCTCCAGGGATGCCCTTAAAATAACGTAGCTCTTCCCATTAGATTCCAGTTCAGAGATTCTTATTATCATCCTTGAAATGATTGTGGTATTGGTAACACTTAAAATTAAATGTCTTTTGATTTAAATAAAATTATTTTGTAAAAAATAATAAATGAATAAATAAATAAACAAACAGAAGCCTGTTGACAGAAGCACATAGACATGCTTCTTAAGAAATATGAATAATGAAGGAAAGAAAGCAATGCAACAGACAGATTTCCCTTGAGAGATGAAAATGTTTGGGATATGAGAGTTCCATTTTAGCTCTGCAATGAGGGATGTAAAGTCCCTATTGTGAAGTGAAAACTTGAGTCAAATATTGCATCCCTAAGGAACCAAAGACATATCGTGGTCTAGGATTTAATTATAATCCTATAGTTTCCCAAGAATCTTTTCTCTGGGGAAGAGTCTAAGCAAATTCCCAACGTGTTTATAACCAATTGCATGAAATTATTAAACCAACATTAAACCTTCTGCACCTTTACTAAAGAATGCTCATTATTTTTTCTCTGGTGCTTCAGGGGGCTGAAAGTTAAAATGAGAAATTATGATCTGTATCTCCGAAAAATTTCTAGGGCATGTTGGAAATAAAGTCTGTTCTGCATCCTCTTCGATTCAAAGGAACCAAAGTCTCAGAGTTAGAATTTTCTCTTCCATGACTACAGGGGTAAATAAAAGTGAAGATGAAGCTCAGAGTTGTTCTGGCCTAAAGAAGGTGAGTTCCTGAATTTTATTTACATTACATGCATCTTTTGAGAAGGACATCCAGGGATTAAGACATGCTGTTCCCCCCCTCCCCCATTTTATAATCTTGCCACTCAAGTGAAAATGGTGGAAGAAATTCTGTTTGAGGGCCAGCAGACAGTGTTAGAAGACATAAAGGGACTCAGGATTCCCCTGTCTCAATGTTTAAGATCCCTCTTTATGGAGGCAACTCACTTTTGTAGATTTATTTATTTATTTTACTAAGACATGGGGCAGTTCCAGACCTCTACTAGACTTTGGTCCCTTAATTTAGATGCTGAGAATGTTCATGGTTCACACCCTGGCAGGCTCTAACCTGCATGATAGGTCAGATTCAGGTTGCTAGAGCCTGTGCCCCCACGTATACTGGTGAATGAAGACATGATGAGATGAGGCGGAAAGATTCTGTCTGTCCTTCTTTTCCCTTCTCCCTTGGTTTTTCCAACAGTCATGTTTTGCCTGGAAGAACTGGCCTGAATCTGTAGGCTAACTTGGTGGTGCTTTTGGCTATATTTAGCTTAAGACTGTAGTCAGAAGAAGTAATTGTCACTCAGTATCATGATAGTGGTAAAGACATATGTTCTATTTTCCAGGATGAGCTAATCTCATACAGTTCCAATTTATATGCCATCCTTGTGGGGAGAGGTTGTAGTAAGATCTGGGATGCACACTGATGTAACCCCCCCCCCTTTTTTTCATCCCACAGATCCCCCAGAACAGAATGTCTCCTGAAAATGACTCTGTTGTGCATGAATTCATTCTGGTGGGATTAACAGAAAATCCAGATGTCCAACTCCCACTATTCTTCCTATTTCTTTCATTGTATATGTTCACCATGCTGGGAAACCTGGGATTGATAACTCTAATTGGGCTAAATTCCCACCTTCATACTCCCATGTACTTTTTCCTTTTTAACTTGTCTTTCATTGATCTCTGTTATTCTTCTGTTTTTACACCCAAAATGTTGATTAACTTCTTATCAAAGAAGAATATTATCTCCTACCAGGGGTGTATGACCCAGCTCTTCTTTTTCTGTTTTTTTGTCATCTCAGAGTGCTATGTGCTGACATCAATGGCCTACGATCGCTATGTGGCTATCTGTAATCCACTCTTGTATAACATTGCCATGTCCCCTAAAGTGTGTGCCAAACTTATTTTTAGTTCATACTTGATAGCATTTTCTGGTGCTATGGCCCACACTGGATGCATGCTGAGGCTGACCTTCTGTGATGCCAACACCATCAACCATTATTTCTGTGACATACTGCCTGTGCTCCAGCTCTCCTGCATGAGCACCTACATCAATGAGCTGGTAGTGTTCATTGTGGGTGGAATCAACATCATCATGCCCAGTGTCACCATCTTAACCTCTTATGGTTTCATTCTCTTCAACATCCTTCACATCAGTTCCACTGAGGGCAGGTCCAAAGCCTTCAGCACCTGCAGTTCCCATATAATTGCTGTTTCTCTGTTCTTTGGATCTTGTTCATTTATGTATCTCCAGCCATCTTCTGCCAGGTCTATGAATGAAGGAAAAATCTCTTCTGTCTTTTACACAATTGTGGTTCCCATGATGAACCCCTTAATCTATAGCTTGAGGAATAAAGATGTTAAACTTGCACTGAGAAAAACTCTGTGTAGGAGAAATTTTCAATCATAAATAGGATCTCCTCTGCAGGTTGTTTCAGGACAAGCAGTTTTAGTGTGTTTATTCACAATAATTTGGTGGCAGCCTTCTTATCCTATTTCTTTACTTTTATGAAGAAATAAATTTGAGCCTTCTTTCAATAAAATATTTCTCATACTGTTAAAGAATATCTTCTTTTTTTCCTCACCATGTGCCCAATTTCTCCTTCTACCAGTTTCCCTGCTTGAAAATAACTTTAAGGAAGGAATTTATTATATATGCTTTTTAAATCGCCAGCTGGAAATTTTTTTCCTGGAATATGATGAATGGTTTCTCAATGATTGAATAAAGTAACATTAGGGTGTCATTTTATCACTTGAGGGGACTGAAAGTTGGAATGTGTCACTGGAAGTATGAATCAAACAATATGCTTCCACTCCTGTCTTTCCTTCCTCACTAAGGCAGATGTGAGTATGTATCCTTCAAATGCCAGTGTGACACAGAGATAGTAGATTCCATAGAGACTATGAAAAATACCCCTCCTTTGCTGATGGAATACTATGAACTAAGCTTCTTTTGCAAAATTATTATTTATTTACACATATATAAATCCATAATAGATGCTTAATCTATGTTTATTGCTTGGATAGGAAAGTGAAGCCCATAGAGGTTAATGATTTTTTTTTAATGTTACACATCTTTTCAAGGAAAATCCTACCGTCAACTCTAGCATCCTGAATTCAAGTGTACTGCTCTTTCTTGGATACCTTGCTTCTAATTTTATTTTATTATTTTTATATAAGTAGACAAAATATGAGGAGTTATTTCTATTTTGAAAGTTGGTTCAAGTAGGATACATGGATTTCTTTAAGGAGTTTTGCTACTTTTGTTCATGAAAGCAGTTTGATGTTTCCTTTTGTGGGAATGAATATATTTGTAGGGTTAGTATAGTTTAGAGATTATCTGCACAAATAGAAACTGGCTTTTTCTTCAAAGCAATATAAAAAAGAATTTTGAATGT
This sequence comes from Cabassous unicinctus, assembly GCA_029593785.1. Lineage (NCBI taxonomy): Eukaryota > Metazoa > Chordata > Mammalia > Cingulata > Chlamyphoridae > Cabassous > Cabassous unicinctus. The sequence goes on along the minus strand of JAQZBX010017294.1, from coordinate 1,240 downwards.
TTCATGCTACTTGTATTTCAGAGAATATGGGGATGAGGGAAATGGGCAACCAGCAACATGAAATTAGGGCAGGACCCAAACAGACAGATGGTCAATTATGAGAAATCCTTGGGTTCGAACACATTTCAATCTGAATTTGCATCCTCTGCTGTAGCATGGTGTCATTATCCCACATTGTTCTTAAAGCTTTGATAAAATTTATAGCTCACAAGGAGTATACATTATCAGTAGTGTTCTAAAGAATGAAGGAGGTAAAGCTCTGGTCACATTTTTGAGAATCATGTAAAAAGGTATAGTAATGACAGGAGATAAAATTGTGAGTAATAAAACTCAACTTAGAATTTAAAACTTAAAATGATGGGAAATTGAAACCCCCTACCACTCCTGCCCTCTTCTTATAGGAGTCCCTAGAAAGATTATGGAGTCACAAGATTTCTCCGAATACGTTGATAGTTTTGGTTATTGGATGTTAAGGAAGTATTTAACCCATAGGGCTGGAGGACCTAGGAACAACTAACACCTGGTTTTGTTAGCTTCCATCTATTACTCCTATATGGATTTTAAGTGATAAAAACACAAATGCAGCTGGGATAGCAATTATAATGTGAAAGAAACATTTTTCAAACAAAATTTTGACATCTCTAGAATAGGATGTTGGATTATTTTTCTTTGGAGAATACAGGCATAAGATGACTACTCCAATTATCCTTAATCTGGTCTGTTGGGGATTGATTCCTGATCTATAAATACATATTCCAGTCTTAACCAACATTGCTGTGGGTGTGAACCAGTTTGTAAATAGGATCTTAGAAGATGTTATTATTTGCTGTGGACTCATCTGTGAGTAGGATCTCTGAAGATGAGGCTGAATTGAATCAAGGTTTGCCTTAACCTACCTACGCAGTGGAAATTTGGATTCAGTCAGTTAAAGAACCAGTGGTGCTGCCTTAGTGCCTGCTCCATGGCTGTGTCGTTGCTGCTTTTCCTGTGGCTCCTCATCATCTTCCTCCTAGTCTTCTTTTGCATCTTTTCATCTTTCTTTCTAACATATTCCTGGAGGTATTTTCACTCAAATGTCTTTTCTCACTTTTCAGTATAACCAGGCAGGCCCTGTCCTCAACTCCAAAGTCATCCTCAGTTCCAAGGAGGCCCCATCCTGATCTATATTCCCCATAACGGGTCTAAAGATACTGCTCTCTTTTTCTTCTCCTCCTCCTCCTCCTTCTTTTACTTTTTCTTC
>JAQZBX010017293.1:0-35711 GCA_029593785.1 Cabassous unicinctus | reverse complement strand
GGGGGCTCTATCCACTGAGCCACACCCGCTTCCCTATTAGTAATACTTTGACGATGTTCTTTTATGTTTTGTTAACAAATCTTTCACAACAATCCAGGGTATTTGTGGGGGGGTGATGTATGGGAGCCCTGTATGATGTTATGCACGTTTGTTTTATAAGTTCACAATGTTCACTGAACACTTATAGTTTATGTATGTTCATGTATGAATGATATACTTAAATAAATTGTTTTTAAAAAAAACGTACCAAAACATACCTCTTTTTCCTGGTTTCTTCAGCTCATCATAATAAGTATTGAATATATTAATAGTTATTTTTTATTACTTAATAGTCTTCCATTGTATGGATGTATTACAGCTTGGGTTTTCATCTACCTGTTGATGGCCATTTCTGTTGTTTCCAGTTTGGGGCCATTACATGCTTATAAAGGCCCTATCCAATCCAAAACTGTAAAAATCGTCAAAATGTTTTTTTAACTACTATTATTGTTTTATTTTTTGTGTTTAAGTCTTAATCCATCTTGATTTTATTTGGTCATAAAATATACTGTTTTAAGGTAGGCTAAATTAAATTTGTCTACAGAGTAAGTGGATTATCCCAATAATGTTTATTGACTAATGTATCTTTTTCACTGATTTGATACATGATCTTTTTATATACTAAATTCTTGTAAGTAACTGAGTCTTTTGTGAGCTCTGTATTTCTTGCCATTAAACTCTTGACTATTCCTAAATAAGCACCCCATTTGTTTAAATATTTTTCTTGTAAAACACAGTTTAATATCTGACAATTTATGCTCTTTGAACTTATTTTCAAACATTCATTACTCACAAATTTTTATTCCCCTAGTTTTTTTCATATCAGTCTTACTTGAGTTACAATGGATAAATCCCTTGATAATTTTGGTTGGACTAACATTAAACTTATGGATTAATTTTGGGGAGAATGGAAATCTTTATATTTTTATTAATGAATATAGTTTGTGACTTTTTATTTAGACTGTTAAAAATGTTCTTCTCTATTGTTTGTGGTGGTCCCAATGTGCCCCCAACTTCCTGTATTACCATTCTGTTTTAATACGGGACTCTGAGGAGATAATATTGGAACAGAGCCAGATAAATCTTAGGAACAAGTCATGCAAATATCTGGGGGAAGAAATGTCTGCACAGAAAAGCCTTGATGTGGGCACAAACTTAATGTTTTCAAGGATAGTAAGAAGGCCAATATGGCTGGAGCACAGTGACCAAGTGTATCAGGATGGGTTCAACCAGGAGAGAAAAAACGCATAGTAATTTGAACAGGGCAAGTTTTTGTTTTTTTTAATAAATCAATTTTATTGATATATATGAATAAAGCATATAATTCATCCAAAGTGTACAATCAATGGTATTTGGTACAATCATATAGTTGTACTTTCATCACTTCAATCATTCTTAGTGTGTTTTCATTATTTCAATAATAATAATAAACAAAAAACAGACAAGCAAGCAAAAACATTCTTCACTTCTCAAAAGTCTTTAATATAGAGATTGAATAACTATAACAGGCCTTTAAAATAATGAAGGATTGGCTAGTAAGAAGTAAAGAGAACCCTAAAGACTGTAAGAATAGAAGATAATAAGGAGCAGTGACCAACTCTTTGGCTCAGATGGCGCACCCAAGGACTGAGATCTTGACCTTGTTGGAGAGGGCACAGGTGTAGCAGAGAAATTGCTGTGGAACTGCACCAATGAAACTTGCTGGAAATATGCCCTTTAAAACTTGTAAGAAGTTCTCCCTTTAGGGACCCTGAAAAAGCTCTTATGGGCAGTTGCTGGCTGCTGATGGTGCTAGCTGCTGTACACTGTAGGAACTGGGCACTGGGAAAGCTCTAGGTGTTGCTGGAGCCTTGGGCTGGAGAAGCTGCAGAAGCTGAACACTGGGGAAACTGTGTATACTGCAGGAGCCAGGCTTTGGAGAAGCTGCCCATACTGTAGGAACCTGCTAGAACCAGAACACAAAACTCCTTCCTCCTGCGATATCTTTCCAGTTTCCTCTACTGAAAAAGCTTAACATTATGTCAACTAGCAAAGGAAAAATATTTAAAGAACCCAGATTCCTTTCCATATAGAAAGCGAAACAGATGAATTTGGAGCTGAAAGGCAATAAATCGATTACTGGTACGCCAGGGCCAGTATGAAAAAGAGTAAGGTTGGAGTCATAGGCATGGCCAGAATATGCAGGACTTGTTGATCACTGTAAGTAGCTTGGATTTTATTCTAAGTGTGATCGAAAACTCTATTGGGAAGTTTGAAGCAGGGGAGTAGAGGAACAAGAGAAGAAGTGACACGTAGGAAGTAATTGCAATTAGCCTGATGAGAGATGTTGGTGGCTAAAACTAGAGTGGTGTCTGTGAAGCCAATGAGAAGTGGTTGGAAGGAGAATCTATGGAACTTTATGATGGACTGAAAATTGCCTCGCAATTGATGTCCAAAGAGTTTTCTAGCTCCTTGGAAAAGGAATAATGCTGGCAGAGCAGATATGGAAACTTAGCTGATTGTAGAAAGCTTCTTTTCGCACAATTGCCAACTCAGTTAAACAATTAACATTGTAGCACTTTATGTGGTTGAACTTTAACTTAAATTTAGTTTCCTACTTGTCAGTTAAAATATATGAGAAAATTTGACTGTGAAATGGCTTTGAAATTCAAAACTAAAAGTAATTGCCCCTCAACACTGCTATTAAAAACAATGCTATTGGGGAGTGAATGTGACTCAAGGAGTTGAGTGCCTGCTTCCCACATAGGAGGTACCAGTGTCCATCCCCGATGCCTTCTAAAAGCAAAAACAAACAACAAGCAAACAAATGAAAAAACCAACTCAGGGGAGCCGACGTGGCTCAGTGGTTGAGCGTCGGCTTCCTGCATACAAGGCCCCGGGTTCAATCCCTGGCCCCGGTACCTCAAAAAAAAAAAAAAAAAAATCTATTAAAAGAGTAGAAATAGCAAAGTGTGGTATGTACATTGAAAGGGGAGTAGAATGGCTATGAAAATGACTCACAGGACATCAGACATGCTCTGGGTTTGTATTTTTTAACTTTTTACTGCAACCCATAGTAAAAAATACATTTTACTCATGACTCATGACATGTGTGTGAAGTGAAACAAAAATTTCACCAACAATACTAGTCCTTATTCCATTTGATGCATTCTGATATTTTTATTCTGTTCTAGTTAACATCTTAATAGTAGTCACATTCTATTGAATTAATTTTTTGATCTACTAATGAGTTATGATCTTTCATTCAAAAAATGTGGTTCTGGGGAGTTTAGGAACACCTTACCTTCTCACTCTCAGCTGCTTGGAACTCTTCATGTGTGGGTACAGCCATTTGCTAGTTGGTATCAGGGTACAGAAATTTCCCTTTTACATCATCTAACCCAGATGGAAATAGTGCTTGGGAATTAAGTTTAAATTTTAGATTTAAGTTGCCATCTTGGATCTCAGAAATCCCAAGTTTATATTTGGTCATTTACAGTCTGTTTTCATCAGTCCATCTGTTCCTCAAGGCAAAAAAAGTTAAACTTACCTTCATATTTCCTAAGATATCTAAGTTGATTTATTAAGTACTGAGTAAGTATTTTAAAAATTTTTGTAGTAAAATCAAACACTAAGTAATGAAAACAGTTATGCTTTTAAAATTTTAATAATATAATTCCAGAACCTTGAGATTTTAAAAAAATCATTTGCTATCTTACATGGATATATAACTTCAGATTTTTCAAAATGATTTCATTTTCCTCTTGGTATAACTTTTTTTTGTTTAGCTCTTTACGGTTTCCTTAGTTTTTTTATATACTATTATCACATATGAAATTAAAATAGCCCAATGAAATAGGCAAGACAAATATCATTTCCATTTCTATTGGGGTAAAACTCAAGCATGATAATTTAAGAAACATCGTTATTTGAACCTCATCCATTTCTATAGCTCTCAATTTCATCATAGCCAACCTCCCAAATTACTCACCAACTATTATTTATGACTCCCTCCCCACCAACCAAAAAAAAAAACCTCATGATTTTGTAAAACTCCGTACCTTTGTAGGAATTGTTGCCTCTAACTGAAATGCTAGTCCACCCTCCTGCTGCATTCTTGACTTAACCTGCCTAATCCCTACTCATCCTTCAAAACTGTCACATGCTCCTACTTCCAGGAAGTATTCTAGTGCTATAGAGTAGGAAAAGTGGAATGAGGGAGAACAGTTAGGGGGATATTAGAGTAAGCCAGGCAAGAGATATGTGAATGAGAAATTAATAAGTAAAGTAGAGCTATAAACCATGTTGTACTGACCCTTGGAATGCTTGTTATCAATGTAATCATCTTTGTTCTGTCATTGGGAATAGGGCCTCTCTTGTGATACCTCCGTGCCAAAGGTCCCGTTATGCCACCTACTTTGACGTTGCTGTCCTTCGCTGCCTACTCCAGCCCCATTGGTCTGAAGAGGGCACTCAGTGGTCCCTGATGTATTATCTACAGAGACTGCGACACATGTTGGAAGAGAAGCCAGAAAAGCCTCCAGAACCAGATATTCCTCTCCTTCCCAGACCCAGGAGTAGCTCTATGGTGGCGGCAGCTCCCTCACTAGTGAACACCCACAAAACCCAAGTAAGAGAACTTCAGTCCATTGTCATTTGAACCAACAAATTTGGCCATAAGAGATTCTCTTTTTTTCCTTCTGTGCCCATTTAGATTCATATTTACTCTCATTTGCTTTGATTAATCGGTTACTCTGATGCTGGTATCCTTTCCATTCCATCTTTCACTGCAGGAATCTTTTGCTGCTATTTAGCGTTACCATTCAAAGAAGTTCTATCTAAATGCCTTGGGACATGTGAATCTAGAGTAAGCCTCCATTATCAAGAATAATGGAAATTTGTGTATTCTGGCCAATCAATACTAGTCAATTGAGAGTTCTCACATATAATCTGTCAGTACCAATATACCATAAAATGTCTGACACTAGCAGTTTACAGAACATAATCTAATCTGTTTTCATAATTCAAAATTTTCCTATGCCTTGCTATCATTATTAGGAATATTGCTTTTTATATATATAATCTTGATATTATGGATGATTGGAGGAATAGATTAAATATGTAGTGATGTGATGATATCCCCTGAAAATCTCTTTTTGGTAAATGACTATCCTAATATCAGCTTATCAGCTTGAACACTTGTTCTTTCCCTCTTTGTCATCAACACCATGTATTGAATCTGTCCAGAAAAATTTCCTTTGCAGTGCATTCCATCTGTTTGAGTTTACTTAAGTGTGAGTTGGCTGTGTCTGAAAATGTTCTGAAAGTAAACATGAACAGTGTCAGAATGAAAAAGTAATATACTCTTTTTATTAGATGATTCTCTACAAAGTGAAGATCTGCCTCTATGAATCATTCCATTTTAATAAAAAGAGAAAAGAGATACTGATATCCTCCCTCTTTTCTTAGCACTCCAGAATCTGGAGTTGCATGGTCTCATTTCTGTTGAACATTCCAAACAGAAGTTTCAATTAATATGAAATAATATATCCCCTCAATAGCAGGACTTGAATGTAGAAATACCTGACATGTAATTCAGTGCTTTGCAGATATCAATAATACAAGAGGCTTGTCCCTAATAAAAATATGACATCTCAATAAGAAAAGTATTTGGCTGTAAAGCCCTAAGTCCTTTATCATTAACTCTGCCTTTGTTTTATATTAAGGATCTCACCATGAAGTGTAATGAAGAGGAAAAATCTCTCAGCCCAGAGGCCTTTTCCAAGGTTTCATTAACCAATCTGCGTAGGTCTGCAGTCCCAGATCTTTCTTCAGACCTGGGCATGAACATTTTTAAGAAGGTGAGAAGAGTCATTTATGTCCTTTGATACTTTGGTCATTAAAAAAAAAAAGTCAGTGTGGCATCAGGTGTTTCCAATCATGCTGCAGTATGGGATAAGGTGGGAAAGGGACCTTGGAAACAGGAGTCAGTTCCCAGTTAGAGCATGACTTGCAGTACAACCCAGGGCCAGTCCCTCTGTGTGTATGGGTGCGTTTCCTGTTGTAAATGTTACAAGTTGTTACTGATTCCACAATCCTGATGGCGTATAACGTTCTTTCAGTGGTGTGGTGGTGATTGTGATTGTGATAGCAGTGATGGTAACTTACATTTGTATGGCTCATCTCATTTTATCCAGTACTTTTAAAAGATGTTTCTCATTTCATCCAAACAATATCATTATTCTCTCAATTTTGCAGTTAAGAAACTGAGCCTTAGAAACTTTAGGCCATGTGTCAAAGGTTGAGCATAGACTCAAAACTGTGTCTTCTAGCTAAAGAGCCCATGCTATTTTTGAATCTACCATATGGAGCTAGTCAAATTTAAAATAATATATGTAGAATAATATATGTGGTGATTTAGTTTTCTCTTTTTCAAAATAGTTTAATTATGGTGATGAAGAACACAAAATATTTTACTAATTTATCTATGCCCTCAGTCTCTTGCTAAGTCATCATGTCTGCCTTCATTAATTCACTGATAACTCAGTAATAGGAAATGCCCATCAAACTGACCATTTGGGGCTGGGGGAAGAGGTTTTCAATACTGGTTGCACATGAGAATCTCTGGGGAGCATTCAAAAATGCAAGTGCCTAGACCTTACCACAGATCAATTAAATCAGAATCTCTTGAGATTAGTTCCTGACATTGGTATCTTTTAAAACCTTCCCAAGCAAGTCAGAGTTACAAACACTGAACTGAACTATTAGTTACTCTGGTTCTTGGACTTGTTTGACTGGTAGGAATAATGGGTCTGTACCAGTTCATGCTTCTGAATCTTTTTTATTTCTATTATTAAAGAAGTTTACAGAAGTAGGTTTACAGAAAAATGTATCAAGTACAAAATTCCCATATCTTTATCTTTTTTACCCTCCTTGTGAACAATGGAACATATTTGAACTTGACTGACTGGAACAATGGATTTCAATCTTGATAATGGAATAGAAAAAGACTGGCTGGTCCAAGAGGTGACTCATTATTCTCTAGCCCACCAGTTCTCAAACTTTAGTGTGCGTCAGAATCACCTGCAGGACTTGTTAAAACACAGATTGCTGAGCCCTACCCTCTGAATTTCTGTTCCAGTATGTCTGGGGTGGAACCCAAGAATTTGCATTTCTAACAAGTTCCCTGTTGGTGCTGATGCTGCTGGTTCGGGGACCACACTTTGAGAGCCACCCAATGTAGCAGGACCCTGGATTATATTACATTTTACTTAGTTTCCACATTGTAGAAATTTCTCCCATATCTATCAGATGTTCTTCAATGACCGGGTCTTATTTCCCTGGAACATTTCCTGTACTTTGCTCCAGATCATGGAGCCCCTTGAGAAGCAAACCAGAACCTTTCTTTCACCCTTCATCTCTCACTGTAGTTCAAGAGCCGCAAAGAAGACCGAGAGAGGAAAGGCTCCATTCCATTCCACCACACAGGGAAGAGGAGGCCACGAAGAATGGGAGTGCCATTCCTGCTTCATGAAGACCACCTGGATGTGTCCCCAACACGTAGCACCTTCTCCTTCGGAAGTTTCTCTGGGCTTGGAGAAGATAGGCGAAGCATTGAAAAAGGAGGCTGGCAAACCACCATTTTAGGTAACAACAAGGACGTTCCATAATAGGGCAAAACTGGAGTGACTTGCTTAGAAAACCTCCAGGGAAAACCTGACTCTTTTTTGAACAATTTAGCCAAGAAATTTGGGCCCAAATGTAGGCTCCCCAATACTTTCTCTTCATAGACAAAGTAAATCAGATAACTGAATTAATTTTACAAAGATTCTGTCTAATGACAGGCAATGGCTTTATATCTTAGATGTGGAAATTTGACTTTCAAGGGTTCTGTGCATTAACTTTTACTGTCAATCTAAAGAAAAACTGGGGAAAAAGAAAAAGAAAGAAACTTTTTTTTCCCTGGAGGCCATATTAAGGCAGCTAGCATGAAATCAGGAGCTGACAGCTAAATGCAGACACACAGATGGTTTCTGACATTTGGCTTAGATTGGGGCTGACCTTATCACAGGCAGCTTCATCAATCATCTTGACCCTGAATATTCCCAAGGTAAGTTCAATTCTTGCTATTTTGGCGGGGCCTCATGCTCTTCCTAATATCTCCTTAGTCTCACTGTTGTTCTTTGGAAAGACAAAATCTCTGCAGAGAATCTTTCCGACTTTAAAACCCTCTTGTGCTGCTCTTGTCCATCTCAGGGAAGTTTACCCGGAGGGGAAGTTCTGATGCGGCCACTGAGATGGAGAGCCTGAGTGCCAGGCACTCTCACTCCCATCACACCCTGGTCAGTGACCTGCCAGACCACTCCAACAGCCACGGAGAAAACACTGTCAAAGAAGGTAGGTTGGAGGCAGGGCCTGCAGTGGGGAGTTGAGGGTCTTTTTCCTCTGTCTTGTGCTAATTCCATGTTCCATTACTCATTATAGTCCAACTCTTGATGCTTTTTGAAAACCTGTATTCTTTTATTATAGTGCTTGGAATTTACTTGTTAGCTATCCCTAGAACTCCCTTAGCAGCAGGAGCTGTACAGCAGCACACTATGAACACAATACCATTGACTAAGAGAAAGAGGAAGGCTGAACCATTCATATTTTTCAAAAGATCATAGACTCTTTTGGAAGATCCTTGACCTCTTGATTCAATGCTTTATTCCCTTCTGTGATGTCCTTCTGAAGGGCTTATACACCTTCAGTGACAGGGAAATCACTGCACTCCAAGGCCACTGATTTTTTTTAAATTTTATTAGAGAACCTGTGCATTTATATAATAATCATGCATAAAATACAGGATTCCCATATAAGACCCTGTTATTAATACTTTGCATTGGTAGGAACATTTGTTAAAATTGATGATTGCATGTTTGTTAATATCTGTTTTTTTTTCTATTTCATATATCTCCACTCAAATATTTGTTATTTCCTTCTGCTCATTTTGGGTTTAGTTTGTTCTTTTTTTCTACTCACTGATTCCTTTTTTAGACATCTTCCATTTTGATAAATACCCTGTGTGCCTTATGTGGAGCAAACATCTGTCTCTGGGTAGAATCCAATATTGGTTTTTGTCCTGTAATCTTAAACTATGAGCATAAATTTATTCCCTCTTTTACTTGGACTGTATTTCAAGTATTCAATGACATCTATTAATTACTACCACAAATTTATGTTCCATCAAGTTTAATCAAAAGTTAAAAAATCCTTCTTGTTTTTTGTTGCTTAAATACTAGGTAAAACACAATTATTTTAACAGGCAAAAACTTGCAGGACAATACCTCAACTAAATTAAATTAACTATATCGATATGGTCTGTCATCTGACAGTGCGTAAAATCCTCTTGGCATGATGGCTTCAACCAAATCAATGTTAGACGAAAGTTAAATTCTAGCCACAGCCCAAGAAAGTCACTTTGAATTCACACTTTTCTGTAACGTTCCTTATTTATTAGATACTATGGGCCTTAATGCCTTCAGCAGTTCATGAAAGTTGAGACTAGCTTGGAAACTGTAAGTCAGATATCGACAAAAGTGACAGCTGTGGTTGTGGTCAGGATGTAAGTGATATTATAACTATCTAACATGATATCCCTGGTTAATATGGGGAAAACTAAGACATTGCTCTCCTTTTAATAGTGCGATCCCAGATCTCCACTATCACAGTTGCAACCTTCAATACCACGTTGGCATCATTCAACGTAGGCTATGCAGACTTTTTCAGTGAGCATATGAGGAAGCTGTGCAACCAGGTGCCTATCCCAGAGATGCCACATGAACCCCTGGCATGTGCAAACCTGCCTCGAAGCCTCACGGACTCCTGCATAAACTACAGCTACCTGGAAGACACAGAGCATATTGATGGGACCAATAACTTTGTCCACAAGAATGGCATGCTTGATCTTTCTGTAAGGACAGAGTTTTTCTTAACAAAGCTTGAAAGATAATGACTTTTCGGTCAAATTTTTACAATATTGGGTAAAATGGGCAAATAGACTGTTAGAAAAGTTGAACCTTGAAATGAAAAGGCTCTTCATATGAAAATTTTCACAAATGTGTTAACTGCCATACATGCATCTTTCCTTTTTGATTTTCAAGTATTACATTAGTATTCTCACTGACCTCAGAATATTTTTATAATGCAAATAAATAATGAATTCTGAATATGCATATGTACACAGATACATAAATACATACCTATATGTTGTATAAGTGTGTTTGCTATTAAATCTCATTTTTCCTTGACTCAGAAGAAAAAGTTCTCAGTTTATATTCCTTTGTTATATAAGCAACAGGGATTACAAACCTCCTGTGCAGCAGGGAAAAATGAACAGAAGTCTATGCAAAGATTTAAACTTACATTCTGAAGGTTGTCTGTCTTGATTATGGTTATTAGCAAATGAGAGGGTTATTACAGATTACGACTCTATTTCACAAATTTTTAATCACATTAGGGAACCAGGTTCCGCAAATAATTTAAAATATTAAAATCAATAAAGCCACGTAATTTAAACACACAAATATTTTGCATTGAAAGTAGAAGTATAATAATGGCACAGCTATGACTGTGAAAATGTTACTCTGTTTTGAGCATAAAGTAATTATTATTCTTTATTCATCATTGGTGGAAAGTGAGATGCAGAGGATTAAATCACTGTTTACAAATAAAAAAAGAGTTGGGAAAATAATTGTTCTCCCATTTTCTCACTATGCTTTAGTATCCCCATTACTGTCTCCATCATAATGATTTTTGGAAGACTTAAGAGAGATAGTATAAGCATACATTTTTAAATTCTTTGAGGAATTTATTCTGTATATTAAACTCATATACAAGATCCCAGTGTAATTTAGGAATATTTGAAAATTAGCTGATTTTTTATGCCTAAGTGCATAGAACTGTTTAAAGGAAATGGAGTAAACAGAATAACCAAATCTATTCAGGAAGAGGTAGTTCAGATAATTTAATTACTGTCTTTATTTTTGTCTTTCCCAGGTGGTTCTGAAGGCTGTTTATCTTGTCCTTAACCATGACATCAGCTCCCGCATCTGTGATGTAGCACTAAACATTGTAGAATGCTTACTTCAACTTGGAGTCGTACCCTGTGTAGAAAAGAACAGAAAGAAGAGTGAAAACAAGGAAAATGAGTCTGTGGAAAAGAGACCAAGTGAGGGAACTTTCCAGTTCAAAGGAGTGTCTGGAAGTACCACCTGTGGCTTTGGGGGTCCTTCAGTTAGTGGAGCTGGAGATGGTGGAGGAGAAGAAGGAGGAGGTGGAGATGGAGGAGGTGGAGGAGGTGATGGAGGAGGAGGTGGAGGAGGTGGAGGTGGCCCTTATGAGAAGAATGATAAGAACCAAGAGAAGGTATGACTGAAGCACCTTTCATGTCCTCATGAATTCCCTATTTACTTTTCAGCGCTTGCTCTCTAACAATTCAGTTCATTGACTCAGAACAGTAATTAGTCACTAGAGCAAGAAAGTGGTGAGTGTAGGAATCTCTTCATTAGGTTTTCAGCAGTCATTAGTAGAAACAGATGAAACTGCATTCTAAGTCCAAAAACCATTCATTACCAACCAAGCAGTGTTAGTGCTAATTCCCTAATCATGCTATTTCTGCAGGAAAACGCCTTAGCTGCACCACAGTGCTGTTATTCGCAGCCTGCCCTCAAGCATAGCCTCTTTCTCAAGACTTTTAGGGACTGACCTATTTGAGCAGCATACTTTTTCCTCAGGATTAAGTTCTTTTTCTTGACCCAAGGACCACATTTTTCACAGCCAATTTCAGTCACAGTGAAGAAAGCAAGGGCAGAATTTTGCTTGCTTGGTTGATTGGTTTATATGGCATTGGTTTAGAGAGGGGAACAACTTTCCTAGCCTCTGTCCTCCCACGTCCCAGTGTGTCACATCCCAGTAGCTTAGGTTTCCCATTATTGATTATTCCTGAATTTAATTCCCTGTGCCCCAGCACTACCTGGTTTATGATTTCTGTACCTAATGTCAATACTTAGTTTTCTCCTTTAATTTGTATTTTGCTTTTTTTTTTTATTGTGGGTAAAAATCAAATTTTTCACAATACATACCAATATTTATAAAATGATATATAAATACATATGCATATATGTGCATTTGTTTACATAAATGTTATTTGTTATGTATATATATATTTTTTTAAAGGTGCTTAGATTACCTAAATATTACTCAGAAATTACAGGGATTTCCATGTTCCCCACCTCCCACACCTCCAACAACATCCCACACCACCATCCCTCATCCGTGTGGCACAACACCCGCAATGGATATACACATCCTTGTGCCTTGCTACCGAGCATAGACCACAGTTCACATCATAGACCACACTCTCTCCCACACAGTTCTGCATGGTATATGCTGATGGAAAATGGCCTATATCCGTCACCGCCACGCCACTCAGGACAACCCCCAAGTCCCAAAAAAGCCCCTGTATTTCAACTGCCCCTCCTCTCCCTGCCCCAAGCAATGGAAGAAATTAATTTGTATTTTGAATGAGAATTACAGTTTAAATTCTCATTACTTACACTGATTTCAATTCAGGAGTTTAACTGAAAAATGCTCTTCAAAAATTGAAATCAACGAGAGATTTGAATTTCTAGCAGGTGAGAATTTGCACTTCAGGTTGAGTGTTCACAGGTATAAGATTACACTTGGCAGAGTTTTCTAGCATTTACATATTATCTAAACTATAATTTGTCCCTTTTTTCTTACAGGATATGTGATTTTTACATCTAAATAAATGTTGCAGTGCTCCTTCCTCTTCTATAATTTCTTCTCCATCTCTTTCCAGTCCCACTTGACTCATTTAATGTGCATTTATCATCTGTGTTTCTTCACCTCATTGTATACTCCTATCTTCTCAATATTCTTGGGTCCCTGAAACGTTCCTCCAGAATGTTCTTCTTTGCCCTCAACCATATATGTTTTCCAACTCTAATAATCTGATGCTAAAGGTTCCCAACTCCTTACCACGCCCCATATCACTGAGGGCAGTTGAAGGATCCCTACATCTCAGCTTAAATGAAAATGATCCAAATGGTGGTACAAATCACAAGGTATTTGATCTTGTATCATAAAATCTAAGGAATCTTTCAGTCAGCAGTTATGTATCAATTTGCAAACAAATATAACTTGTAAGGACCAAATTTATGAAAACAGTGAAAGGTAAGATTCTTAGTAAATTTCCATTCTTTACATATCAGTCTCGGCTAGACACTCAGAGAGGTTATGGTTGGTGCAATATCTGTTATTATATTCAATGGAAATAGAAAAAATAAGAGAAATTTGTGAAATTTTATTATTTTGTGCTTTATATGCATTAAGTCACTTAATTTTCATGACTTTATCAAATAAGTATTATTATGATTCCCATTTTGTAGGGCACAGAGTGGTTAAGTAGCTTGTGTCAAGTTTTACAGCTAGTAAATGTTGGAGATAGAATTTGAATGCAAACTAAAAAAATGATTCCTGATTAGTAGACAGATAGATAGATAGACAGAGTGTATTGATAAGTTTGAGTCTTTCATTTGCAACCTTCTTTGCTGTAGGCTACTCAGGAAATAGACTCAGGTGTGGAAATATATATGTAGGAGGTTTACTGGGGTATGCTCTGAGCATCAACTTCTATAACGTGTAAAAGAAGCAGGATGGAGCACAAAGAGAAGTTGAAGTGCAAAAGAGGCCTCAATAGATTACACAGAGAGCTCTGGAGCTGAAACAAGGAAGAACAAGGTTTTTCAAAGAGTCCCCAGCTGAAACAAGGAAGCCAGACATTTATAACCCTCCCCCCATTGGAGGCAGGCTGACCCCAGGAAGACAGCATGACCTTAGGTAAGGCGGTTCTCTTTAGTAGATGGCAGTTCCTGTCGAGGCACTCAGCTGAGTGGGGTCAGCCACACCCCTTCCAACAGCCAGAAGGATGAATGCTGCCGTCCTGAAGAGGGAATCTGTGACACGCTGCACCACCTCCTCTACATGATCCTGCAGATTGTAAAAAGAGGACCAACTATATAACGTTAGTGGAGAGCAAGCTTACCATACCACACCAGGGCATGTGACAACGTCTAGATAACACCCTAACCTTTCCACACCCTGCCCACATTTGAATATTATATGTGTGTGTCCCAATGTTTATGTGTCAACCTGATCATAAGACTGTGGAAAAGCACTGTACAATTTGTGGAGTAATTTCCACCATTAGTTAATTTTTTCTGCACGGTAAACCTGTGAAGTATGAAGGGCATCTATTATGAACCTCAATTCACAGGTGAGGAAACTGAAACATAGATTAGTTCATCTATCTAACATCATATACAATTAAGGACCAGGAGCTGGAATCCTTAGTCCATGGTGTCCATTTGAAGTCACCTGACAGGCTCAGGCTTCCTGTAGGCAATGAGTCTCCCACACTGGACTCTGAAACATTCCTTAACAACAGCTTCCTTAAATTTCTTTGGAAATAATTCAAGGAAGTTCCTTTTCTGGAAGTCATTTCCTCTACTAGCAACAAGAATTAGGTGGGGCAAAAGAGAAGATGATAAGCCTCATAATTCCCCTCAGGAGGGCATCTTACTTAGCCTCGAAGGGAGAATCAGGCTTAATGTTTGTGAAGTTCTGTTTGTGCTCACCTTACAATACAGTCAAATTATACAACTAGAAAAATCACTCAAAAATGTCAGAAATTGCCAAGAGATTTCAAAGTTCAAGACTTAGTTCAGCTCTGGAAATTTAGCAGTAATCCTTGCCTGGTGGTATTACCAGAAGTCCACTGAGATGGGTGGATTCTAGGAAAATCTATTTGCTTTCATTACCAATAGTATATACTGTCTCTGTCAAGGTAGTCATTCTGGTAATTTCGTAAGGATATGAACGCATACTCTCTATTAAAGAGGTCTATATTCATATCCTTGAGCACCAGAGGGAGTTAAAAATGTATTAGATTTTTTTCTTTTAAATCATGTACTAGATTTTAGCAAAGTTAGCTTGCCTATTGAATCCTTGGCAGTCCTTCTCAGTATTTCCCAAATTGCAGGTGTCCACTATAAAACATATACATTTAGGTTAATCATAAAATAGAATCTTATAGCAAAAGGACCTCAGTGGTAATGTAAACAAACCTTTCTTTCTCGTTCATGGGTACTAGGATGAAAGTACACCTGTAAGCAACCATAGGCTTGCTCTAACCATGCTCATCAAAATAGTGAAGTCTTTGGGATGTGCCTATGGTTGTGGCGAAGGACACCGAGGGCTCTCTGGAGATCGTCTGAGACACCAGGTATTCCGAGAGAATGTAAGAGAATTAAAGTAGATTCCATTTCCTCTCCCTCTTCCCTCCCTCCAATTTAGGAATGAGTCCTTTGACAATGAGGTTCAGTGTTCCCTGAAAAATATTGTATTTCAGAACAGTAATTCACTGTCTTGGGGAGGCATTTCCCATGAGATACCTCAAGACATATAAAATCCAGGCTTAGGAAAGTTTAATTGGGAAAACACTTCTGCCTCCTGCCTAGGGCAGGCCAACTCCCAGTTGGTGAAAAAGGATGTGTAATTGGAATGTGTGAATTGTAGTTTGAAAGAACTTTGCAAAGATGAATATATTTAGCAAGCTACTTATGCTCTGCTACAAATGATTCTTTACCCACCTGCCTGAATGCTATAGAAGCATATTTTAACTTAGGAAAGGGGTCAAAGTTTAAGACTTAGTTTTTTATTTTCACTTAGATATGGGAAATGACCCTTATTGGGACCCAACTGGACTGCAAAAGTAGCCAGTTGTTTTCTGGCTGCCTTGTGTGAAAATGAACCTGGACTTCTATATATTTGAGACCACGTCCCTTTGAAACTGTGTGAAACTTGAAACTCTGCTTGGGCTTGCCGGGCATAATTCTATAATGGAACATGGTCTTATTCCAGCCCATTTCATTTGTCCCCACTGATTGTTACTTTTCCTTTCAAACTTGAGCAATAACTCACCTCCACAGCAAGTCCAAGCTGGGAAATTGCCTCAGACATACATTTGAATTGGAATCATAATAGAACATTCTCTTAAAAATAAACATTTGTTGCAAATTTGAATCCAGCAAACCCTTCGGCATATCTTGACAGAGTTTTGGGATCATGTCAAAATCTAATGCCAGCCCATTTTTCCTTGGTATTGGGTTTTGTTATGAAATGTTCACACAGTATTAGCATGCTGGGTTTCATTCTTAATCTCTCTCTTTATTTTATATTCTATTATGTTGCATTATATTAGTTTATTATGTGTATATGGAGTATGGATGATATTCATAGCAATTAACTTCTGAGTTCTGAAATGTGAAAACTTTGACCAAGTTCTAGATTTTGAGGGCCAAAAATAAAAAATCAAACTAATAACTAATAAAGCAATAGAGAGCTAACATTGCTTCTATCTTTGCATGTGCATATATGATTTTTGATCTTTGATTTTTAATTCTATGACAGTGTGGATAAATGCCTTCAAGACTTAAATAAACCATATAAATGCTCATGCAGAAGACAAATTCCATGCAATGAAATACTAAAATATATAAGAAGTGTCATGCTTTAGCTGGAGGTAAAACTAGCTCTGACAACCAGAACCTGTCTTTTCTAGACTGCAAGAAATTAGAGCTAGTTGGATCAGAAGCCACCTGGGAGGCTCTTGTTACTGTCCACCATGCTTTCCTCCCCAAGTATATTATATGTTTCCTATCAGGGAATCCAGTAAGTTTTCTACCTTTCTTCTCAGCTTTGTTGACTAATGTGACAACTCCTCTATTATCTTGTAGCCAAGTTCAATACTCATTACAGGGAGTTTATTTGCTAAACCATGCTCAGTAAGCACATGATACTGGCCTTGTAAATTTGAAAATTTTACCAAGGCAATGTCTAATTCAAGGAGCTAATCCAAGAATCCAAGGAGACAATATTTCCAGATTGTTCTAGCATTGAACTTTCAAAGTTATTTAATCTTTAAGATGTTAAGAATATTTCCAGCCTCTACCAGATCAGGCCCTCTATACCTTTTTTTCTTTTTTTAACAAACAGAAGATTACTGCAATCTTATTCGTTAAAGTACATAGTATATAATATCTCGATGCCTCTTAGATTAATCTAATCATTAGCTGGTAGTCCCCAAATTATTGAAAGGCATTCACCTTTAACAATTTTATAAAAATCTTTGAAAAGTTTAAGATATTTATTTAGAATTAAAATATTTAAGATTTAGTATTCTGATTCCTACTTAAACTTCCCATTGGTCTCTTTCTTTCTAAAGAATAGATTTGAAAATATGCTCTTTTTTGGTGTATTTTATAGAGGAGTTAAGATAATTTGAACTGTTCAGGGTTTTTCAACCCAGGGTTTTAAAGTGCTTTGTAAATATTACAATGAAGATCTTCACAAATTCTTTTTGGAATAATAAATAATTCTGTTTCATGCAGGACATAGTTTGCCTAAATGCTTTTCAGACTTCATTTTACAGTGAACAGCATTTGTTTACTAAGAAAAAAAATGAGTTTGTTTAGAATCAGGCAACCAGTAACCTCTCTGGAAATAAAATTTTCTTATTTCCAGTCTGCTATGACCTAGTAAAAGTTAACGCAAAAATGCATCAATCCGTTTGACTTTGTGATACAGATGGAGGGATTATAACAAGGTCATAGCATGAAGTCCATTGCTAATTCCAAGTTTCAGTCTTTTGCCATATTTTTCTTGCCCTCAAAATCTCCAAGAATTTTTCTTAGGTCTTGATTTGTCAAAATGGTGATAGAATTTAAATTTCCTTCTGGGACACTATTAAGGGTCCACCAGTAAGATCCCAGTTCTCAGAGGGTACCTTTCTAATCTGACTTCCGTGTGTGTGCCTAGTTGTGCATAGTTTTTCACTCACTATTAAGGTGGTCCTCACCCCGCGATTCCTCCTTTCTTTATCCTTAGCCCTTATCCCTCAACCCAAATTCTTGTCCTGTCATTACCCATTTCATTCCATTATTATGAATTTTCTTGTATCTCTTTCATTCAGACCTTATCTTCTTGAATAGATCAACTAATTTCCATGATTGGTCATCTTAAACTTTTTTAGAAGTGGATAGTAAATACATTTCCCCCCAAAAATCATTATCTGAATTATCAATGAGACTATTATCTCATAGGAAATAACACCAGATTAGGAGGCAGGACCCTAACTTCTAGTGTGGGCTCTGCTCTCATACCTATTGTGTCAACTTGGACACAGTGCTTGTCCTCTTTGAGTCTCAATTTCCTCAACTGGAATATAGGGACACTCTCGCCTGCAACACGGAGATGATGTGAAACTCAAATACTGTGGTGCACTTACATGGCAAGAAACACCTTTAAACAGCAAAGCGCCATGCAAATGTGATTTTCTCTTACTGGTGGGAGAGGGATAGTAGGCCCCCTAATGCTTCCAGGTAAGATCTGAGCATTCTCTCTGTGGCCTTTGCAGCCAATGCAGTGACTTTAATGGTTTTGATTGTGAGAATTATTCCCTCTCCCCTTTGCCAGATAGCAAAATGATTTGCTGAATCATAAGAAATATATTTTTTAGTGGCAGGGCCTAGCTACTATCTACTTGCTTTTCAAATCCATAAGGCCAGTTTCTATTTAAATACCATACTTTCACATTCAAATGCCAATGGATAATAAATTTGAAAAACTATATTTGCCTTTACTTAATGCCTCATATATGTTTCTATGAGCTTTCCCTGCTGTCTATCTAAGAGACATTGGCTCTTCTCTCCCTATGCCCACCCCATCATCATGTCTACTCAGTTTCAGAGTGGCTGAGCATGGGAGGGGCATGCTCCGTCCCGCTGCACAAAACCTTTGAGGTTTTCTAAATGTGGATTAATTTGACACTTTGAGCTTTTCTCATTGAAATGTAAAAATCTTGATCTTGGTGAAAGTACTGAACTCTTTCTGGGGCCAGCATTAGACCTAGGCTTTGGGTTTCTCTAAATAAACTACCTCTTACTACTCAGTCTCCATCTGCCCACTTCTTACTTGGACAAGGGGGGTTAGCAGGCCTCGCTGGGCCCAGCCAACTGGGATGAACGGAGGTCTTTGCCTCTTGAATGCTTATAACTGTCTCAAACTAATGGTATCTGTAGCTTAAGCTGGTACTTGTGACTTTTTCACTTTTCTTCCTTCATTACAGGCCCAGAACTGCCTCACTAAGTTATACAAGCTAGATAAGATGCAGTTCCGACAAACCATGAGAGACTATGTGAACAAGGACTCTCTCAATAATGTAGTGGACTTCTTGCATGCTTTGCTAGGATTTTGTATGGAGCCGGTCACTGACAGTAAGTAAAGCCGCACCAGAGTTCTAGGAGAAATCGCTGTGAGGCGGAGCAGGTAGCATTTTAGACGCACACTAATTTTGTGGGGATAGAACTTAGAGGAAGTGTGTCTGTGTATGTGTGTGTAATAGAATATATATATATATATTTGTTGTTGTTGTTGTTTTGTGTTTTAGATTTATATTATAAAGTTTAAAGTGCATATATAACATATTACTATTTGTCAATATGCTTTTACAAAAGTAAATCCTAAATTACTAAACTTTGTTATTCATATGTTCTCAAAACACTTTCTAATCACCAGAAGAAATTTCTTATATATTAAAAATTCCCTTAAAACCCAAAAAATAAAGACCTTAGTGTTTTTGCAAGTAACTATGAAACTTGTCATCCAAGGAGTGAATCCAAGGGGTTGCCAAGGGGAAGGTGAGAGAGGAACAGAATAGATGGAATAGGGTGTATTTAGTGGGCAATGGAAGTGTTCTACATGATCGTGTGTAATAGAATATAAATCAGAACAGCTTGTGCATCATCTTTGATGACACATTTTTGAGCCTTTCTGTGGCCAAATGAACTCCATGAGTGGAAATTTTGCAAAGCTTTTGCTTTCCTTAACTTTAGCTCCCCAATCCTTATGCTGCCACTCCTGGGACTCCTCTCTCTCTAAATAATCTTCTGTTGTGTGACAGCTCTGCAAGGGAGATCAAGGAACTAAGGGGATACAGTCATTAGTTCAACAAATATGACGTGAGGGCCTGTGGTGTGCCACATACAGTACTTGGCTTTTTTTTTTTCACAGAATAAAACAGGAAAAAAAAAAAGCATATGACTACAGTAAACATAGTAGAAACATAATTTTGATATACACATTTACATATATATTGAATTACAACAGACAAAATGCATCTACTGATAAGCTCACAAACTTTTATAACTTCATGACTTTAAGAATATTACCAATCTAAAGACCTAAGTTATGGGGCGAGACCAGTGAACACCAGTTGCATCTATAATAAATTGAATGCCTCCAATAGCACTTGAATGCAGTTGCAGTAATGAGAAGAAATAGAGGCATTAAGCTGGAGTTGAATAAAAATAAACAATTAATTACATCCTGGGAAGAAATACCTTCTTATCATAGGTTTTTATTGTTTATGTAATACATGGTGTTTTACAGTAGTTGATTAATTTATCATGAAGAATATATTTGATTGATTTAGAAGCAGTTTTCCTGTTTATATTCCAGGTTGTATTTGTTGGTTATCACATTAAAAGAAAATATTGCTTCTCTATGGAACCCCTGAGAAAATCTATATTATTTGAGTTTTAAACCAGGCACATTATAAATTTTGAAAAAAACAACAATAATGAATTAGGTGATGATTGTTGTTGAAACACTGCAAGAGAAATTCTTAATTACAAACTAATTACCTTTTTCTCTTTTTTAGGTTGATTAAGATAGACACTATATGCATAGACTAAAACATATTCTTTCTGTAATCTAAAATCTATAGTAACCCCTAGTCAATTGTCACAGTCAGTGACGTTAGTAATGAAGTATGCATTACTTTAGAGTGGTGAGTTCCTCCTGGGAGTCTTCAGAAGTGGGTCACAGGGAATCAGTCAGGCACAGATCCCTGTCTGATCAATCTTGGAGCTGCACAAGCTCTTCTCTCCCAGCCCACAGGTTGCTCACAAGCCACAAGGAATCCTCTGGCAGGGCCACAGAGTACCTACCATGTCCCCTATGAAAGGTTCATGGATATGTGAAAAACTGGCATAAAATGCCCTGGAGAGTGATAATATCAGTTCACTGGCATTATATGTGTGTATGTTAGAAGAAGGTGGCGCCAAGGGAGGTCGCAGGTTTTCCCTCTCCATATGCCCAGGGAGTCTCTGGGGGTGAGCCAAGAAGCTGCTATGAATACTGTGTGGCTTGTGACAAGACACAAGCCCCTTTCTGTTTCCAGTGCCTGAGTGAGTTCCCAGCAGGGCCTCTCCCAGCGTCTTCCTTCTCTCTGCCCAGCTCACCTGGTTGACCCCACCACATTGCATTTCTGCTAAACTCAATTTCTACCAAGAAACCCATATTCCTCACCACCAAAAAGGTTGAATCAAATGAACTCTTCCAACATTCAAGGATCATTTAGTATATCATTCATTTTTTTAGATCACCTATTTAAAAAATACTCTAGTCTAAAAGTCTTTCTTAATGTGAACTGTTGATTTCCTTTTCATTGCTAATATTTGTCAATCAAAACATTCCACAAATGAGATTGGGTCTGTCATAGTAGAGGCTCTGAAGAAGAATATGATTCGTTTCTTTCTAAGTTTATGTAGGGATTGCTCAACAAGGAGTATCTTCTTTAATTCTCTATTTCTTTATTTCATGTAAGCCTTCACTAATTCCTGGTTGCCAAGTAATTTCCTTACTCCTTTAAACTGTATAGTTTAGTGGAAACATTGCTTTTCATTTGTACCTTTGCATTCCAGACAAGGCTGGGTTTGGAAATAACTTCACTACAGTGGACAACAAATCCACAGCCCAAAATGTGGAAGGCATTATCGTCAGTGCCATGTTTAAGTCCCTCATCACACGCTGCGCTTCAACCACGCATGAACTGCACAGTCCTGAGAATCTGGTGAGATGCTCACCCTTCTTCCCACAGGAGTTCTCAGTCTCTGCTCTGAGAAAAGTTCTAATGGCATGGCCATGAGGAAGAGAAGTTGGAGACTGAAATTCTGCACTTTAAATTTCAAATACCTGTTTTCCCTAATGTCACCAGTAACACACGGTGTGGCCTTAGCAACACATTTCTCCTCTGTTACATGTTATATCTGCAAATTGCCTTATCCTCCTCTCCTGTCTCAGAGATTCTGTGATGGCTGGTGAAATAGCTACAGCTATATTGAGTCCTTCAGAAAGAAGGTGCTAGAGCATAGGGTGTTTGCTTATGAAATAGTAAAGAATGTTATACCAAGCATTATTTGAAATGATATTTACTTTAAAAATGAATGCAAATGTACTGCTGAAATTGGTTTTGTTTTCTTTCACTGACCATTGTAAGCTTTTAGCTACTTTTTACAAAAGAATATGTTGACTAAACCACTGAAGCCACAAGTAGTTTGAATAAGAACCAGGCTATAAAAGGTCAGTGCATAATTGCTATCAAGGAGATTGTGGTTTGGGATACTAAAATGTAGATTAAAGCTACCAAATCTAACATAGCTAGAAGAATTCAGGTGTCTCTTGTGAAGAAGGAGTATGTCACTATTTTTCTAATCTGATAACTATTACAACTCATTAACAGAAATCAGCCCATTTGCACATATGGCTATTCTCTGATACTCTATCTAAATCAAGGAGCTCATTGTAAGCTATTCTAAACCATTGCGCCTGTTCACTTAACTTGACATAAACAGAGTAAAACCTTTAACCAAAAGATACTTAACTTTGCTGACTGTCAAAGCCAACCCAATAAGGTTCTTGAAGCTTGCATATAACACAGACACTGTCCATGGTCAGTTCGGTCACGGCGAGAAGTAATTTGACAGGTTGATTATAAATATATAAGTGCTTATAGACCTCCGTCCACAACTCATGTATAGAAGAAACACTGTATTAATTTTCTTTAAATTATCTTTAGGTTTGATTTTGAGCCCACATCCTTCCAGAAGGGCTAGAAGTTGAATCAGTCATTCTTAGGGTTCCCTGCTTCACAGAATGATGCAAAGATCCCTAAGCCTTAGGTTGCACCTAGATCCTGGGTGGGCTCCCCAGGTTTCAATCCTCAGTCCATACCTGTTGTTTCACACGGTGCTTTCTGCTGCACGCCTGGGGTGCAGTGCTCTCTGGTGAGTCTGAACTCTTGCTCTTTGGAGTCCTTGCTCTTCCCTGGAAGAGCTGCCAAAGAGCAAGAGTGAAGGGCACAGGGCACTGCAGCCTGCAGGACCCAAAGATCACTCTTCCCTTTTTCCCTCAAGTGCCCTTCCTTCTGTTTTCCTAAAAATCTTGAGCATAAATGTGTCCCAGTAGTCTTGAAAACCAAAGCCACCAAGGTAAGTGTTTTTTAAGCTTCTGCATTCTGCTTTGCCGTGAACCTCTCCTAAGGCAAAGAATCTTAAAGAGAGAAGGGAAAGGAGAAATGCTAGGTGAAAATGTTATAACTCAAAAAATGTCCTGCATTTTTATTTTAAATATTTATTCACCAATATATTGGGTTTGGTTTTTTTTGGCCCTGTATAGTCTTAAGTTTATAGTGACGTTCATGTTCAAGTGGGCTGCAACATAAATATTATTTGCTAAATCTGTCCAGCAAAATGTATCATCCTTTGAATGATCAAGCTTTGTTAGAATTGTCTAGGAGACTTAACATTTTAATGGAGTGATAGAGAAAATTTGAAGAAGCCGAATAGGGACCAAAATCTCCAGTTTAAACAAAATTCTGACCCCTTTTCTTTTGCAGGCATGTCATCAGAAGTCACATTTAAGAGAGAAAATTAATGATTGGGAATCCAATGATTAGAAATGTAAAATTGATGTCTTTCTAATGATACAGCCAACTTTCTGAATATGAAGCATGGTAACCGTCCTTTTTCATACTAAGGATGATGGGCAGTGTTCTTGGTAATGTTTCTACAGGAACAGGGTAGAGGCAGTAACCATCAGTTTCATCAGTTGTCTCCCGTTTAAGATTCCAGTGCTCATGTGAGCCTAAGGAATCACCTCTTCCTCTCTTCCTGTGATAACCATTTAATTACATAACTGTCTTGCCCCCAAACTTCCTTCTTGCTTCCAAACAGGGGCTGTACTGTGACATCCGTCAGCTGGTCCAGTTTATCAAAGAAGCTCATGGGAATGTCTTCAGGAGAGTGGCCCTGAGCGCTTTGCTTGACAGTGCCGAGAAGTTAGCACCTGGCAAAAAGGTGGAGGAGAATGAACAGGAATCTAAGCCTGCAGGCAGTAAAAGGTTGGAAGCTTGAGCTCTCTGAATATTAGCATTTGCTTTATGCCTGAAGAAGAAAATCTATCAAAACTGTTCGTGTAGTTACCAACATGGTGTATTAACTTCAGTCCAGGCATGGTGTAAGTAACATGGCTGGTGATGGCCCAGCTGCAGCTTAGAAAAGGAATGAGTTTACTGTCAAATAAATGTTGCTTCTGTAGGAATTGAAGCGGAGTTGTTTCCTAACTTTCATATATTTGAACTCAACTTCATAGCAAAATGTTATCTGTGTTTTAGTCATTTCTATAGGTAATTTGTATTTTTATCAAGAAAGGAAAAACAATTACTGATACCATATCACTTTGTTCAGTAAGCAATGTTTGAAACGTGGTAAAAGACAAATTGCTGAGTAGTATCCTGTTGTTTTTCCTTGTAATATATATGAATTTATGTTATGCATATTATATATAAAATGTCGCTTACAGAGATTAAAAGAAACCCCTAAAGTTAAAATTCTGCCTGCAGCTATCGATTATGTCGCAAAGTGGGTGGTATTGTTAGGCAAAAAGGCTGAGTCAAATGAGTCAGAGACTCAGGATGACGATGACGTAGAGATTGTGAACATAGAGCTTGTACATAACAAAGTGTTCTGCTTTTTGAAGTATTATGAACTACTGAGAGGTGGTGTCCCACTCTGTTGTGACTGGTGGAATGCCCCGTTTGCACAGGTCCGAGGCGGGAAGCGTGGTGGATAAAGGCCAGGTGCCCTCTGCACCTGAGGAATGCCGCAGCTTCATGTCTGGTCGTCCCTCACAGACTCCAGAGCAGTAAGTCGCATTGGCTGTCTCTCCAATGCAGGGGGCTGAGTGCTTCCCACCAGGAGAAGTGCTGTTTCCCAAACTGTTGATTTTTTTTTTCATTCCCTTTGAACTTTGCCCTTAATTTTTGATTTCTAATGCTACCCAAACCATAAATAGCCAGCCTCATGCCAATGGGAAGAGCCTCCCCAACTGCGGTTTTCATCTCCATCTTTTCCCTCACTTTCTGCCTTTTGTGCACACTCTTTCAGATAAATCTTGAAAAATACGTGGTGAGGTGGGAGTATCATTCACTTTCTCACTTAAAATCACTTATAAATATTTTTGTTGGAATTATTACCTATATTTCAGTATGAATGGCTATTCATGTACTCAGTGATGCTTCTCTAAGAAGTGAGATACTCAGCTTTGGCTTACATATATATCCATTCCATTTTACCCTGGCCCTCTCCTGAGATCCATGCCAGGGTCCTCTAATATCAGTTTGTCTCCACTTTCCGTGTTGCCCAAATTAAAAGCACCTTTAAATTAGTGCCCCCAGAAAATGTGAGGGTTACTGTAGACACTAAATATACAGCCTAGTCTATGCACGACTTATTTTGTATTTTTGCTTCTTTTTGAGAACACTTACTCCCAAGTGGCATGATCAATATTTAAAACATGTATGTCATTTTAGGCACATCATTTTACTTACCAAAACTGTCTTTCAGTATTAAATGATTATCCTTCCAGAAATTCTGCATAATATTCTAGGTATTATAGTATTACTTCCCCTAGTCAGGAAAATCAAAGACAAGTGCACAGTCATCAAACAGGACCTTGGTAATCCACAACAAGCAAAATGATCATGAAACAAAATTTCACACAGTTCTTTTAGCAATTCAAAATCTTAGAAACTGCCCCTAAATGGGTAGAGAAAATCAAGGGAAAACTAAATCCACTCCATGGAGCTAGAGACCAGGTGGGGCTTTCCTTACCATCATAGTCCCAACACCTGGATGGGTACTGGCCCGTAGTAGCCACATGAATAATATATATTTCATGAATGAATGAACGAATGAATCAGTCAATCAATGACAGAATTGTCAGTTCATTGTTAAGTCTATGAGCTTTGTTAGCTTTAACTTTCTCAAAATTGAAGTTTAATTTTTCTTTAAGGAAATCTTTAAGAACACGGTAAAAATCTGATATAAACTCTAAGGGAAAAAAATGCAAGGGGCAAAGTTCTTGTCACTGAGGGGTGACAAAACTAGTTAAAGGACTTTATATGCAGAAAGTCTGTCCAAAAAAGGAGGGAAGAATTTTTTTTCCAAAATAACCGCAGCAACAATTCAGCTAATCTGAGCAATGATAATGCTCTAAAAGATAAATTATATTTTAAAAATAAGATGAAGATACATAGTTTAATTTTCTAGATTTCAAACTATTCCCTTTGTTCACTGTTCTGTAAACACCACCTGATTTCTCAGCTTTTAGCACATGTCTGTTTCTTTTTCCTTGAAAAAAGATACATGTTTTAATATGTCTCTATAAAAATATTTCCATTTGGAAGGATGGGGTGGAATGTCAAATATGGAATATTTTCCTGATCCAAGAGGGCCCAGGAGGTGAGCATGTCAAATGTCCTCTATTTAGCACCGGAGAAAGGTGCATGCCGTCTTCGGATGTCGGATCCTGCCTTCCACTCTAGCGTGTGTCTCTCTTTCCTCCCCTCCCCTTCTTGCCCTGTCTCTTCTTCCTCTTTAGAGAAAGGTCCCATTAACTGAGTAATAGTAAATGTGGTTTTATGTGGAACATGTTATTGATACACACCCATTAGTCAAAGCTGATGTAGAATTTTTTTGAGAAAAACTGATAAATTATGGCCTTCCTGGATATTTCCCACTCAGACCATGCAGGCATTCTCTCCTTATTGTGTTACACATGCCCCAATACATCGTGATCATTTGATAAAAAGTAGCAGAGGAATCAAATTATAAACAGCTGATCTAAATTCATAGCATATTTGCTAAAATAG
The DNA here is from genome assembly GCA_029593785.1 of Cabassous unicinctus. NCBI lineage: Eukaryota > Metazoa > Chordata > Mammalia > Cingulata > Chlamyphoridae > Cabassous > Cabassous unicinctus. Next base: position 8,518 of record JAQZBX010017293.1, on the reverse strand, counting down.
AATGTACTGGTTTTTAAAAAGAATTTAAATGATATTTAGTAGTCTGGTGAGATTTTGAAAGATAAAATCTGGATCTCTGTATAAATATATCTAAAAAATACCTGCTTTTCACAATACTGTGACATTTTGAGTAGATTCTGGATTCAGCCTCAAAGTTTGTAAGCACGTCATTACCTAAAACTCCACAAGCAAATTTCCTCACTTGTTAGTAGAGTATTTTCTACAGCCTTGTATTACTCAGGGTTCTCCAGAGAAACAGAACTGACGATATATAATATATGTAAATATAATATATGTAAATATTATGAGATTTATTACAGGAATTAGCTCATATGACTGTGGGGATTGGCAAGTCGGATTCCGTAGGGTAAGCTAAAGGTTAGGAACTCAGTGGGGATGGTGAATTCCCCAGGAGAAGCTGGCTGGCTGAAGTAGAGATGGAAATTCTCTCTTCTGACTGCTGAAATCACCAGTTCTAACTTTAAGACCTTGAACTATTTGGATAAGATTTCTTGTATTGCTGAAGGCAATCTCCTCAGTTGATTGTAGATGTAATCATCCTTAGATGCAGCCAACTGACTAATGAGTTAAATCCATGAATACCCCCAGAGTAACAATCAGGCCAGTGCTTACTTGACTAAACAACTGAACGCCATAACCTAGCCACATTGACACACGGAATTAACCATTGCAAAACTTTTCTTTCCAAATTACTAAAGTACTATATACATTGCTTAAGCTTACAAATGTGGAAAACAGAAAAGCATAAAGGAAAATATTTTTAAAATCTAAAGACCACCAACTAGAGATAATCATTGTAAACTTTTGGTGTATTATGTTGGGTACATTTTTGAGCATGTATACACACAAGCCACATTCATATATACATTTATGTGTAAACTTTTTTTACTTACCTTATGATGGAAGTCTAATCATTTATTCAACTGTTTCTCTTAGAGTTGAACACTAAGATTGTTTCCAATTTTTTGGTGTTGGCCAATAATACCTCATTGAGCATTTGACCTTCTTGTATCTACATTTTAGTGTATTGTCCCATAATTTCCTTGGGAAAACTTCCCAGAAATCAAGTTTTTCTGTCAAGGGTCTAGACATTGGATAATATATTACCAAATCACATTCCAAAAAGGTTGAGCCATTCTATTCCATAATTGGCAATATGAGAGTAACAATGGCTTTCTATTTTGTTCCCCTTAATCTTTGACAATTTAATGAGTGAAAATCAGGATCTCATTTCAACTTGCCTTTTTCAAATTTTATTTTATTTATTTATTTTTTACCGGGAGGTCCCAGGGATTGAACCCAGGTCCCTCCATATGGGAGACAGACGCCCAACCGTTTGAGCCACATTCATCCCCCTTAAAATTTTAAATTCCTAGTGCATACTATACTCAGCATACTGTTAGCCACTTGTTCTTTGTCTCTTGTGGAATGTCCTAGTTCAAAGTCCCTTGGAGATGTTCCTTTTTGTCTTATTCACTGGGATTTATTTTTTACTTTAAAATTCTATTTAAGTTTCATTGAAAAGGCTGGAGAAGAGTGTACTCTCTGGTTATCATTATCAAATTTCATTTATTCATCCATTCAAATATTTTTTAAAAGTTTATTTAGTGCCAAGTACTATAATATACTGGGATGGGAGTGGGGAGTGAGGTATAGGACTGTATCATTATCCTAGGGAGACTTTAAAATGTTAAATATTTACTGACATTTTAAGTGCTTCTATGCAGACTCATATCTGCAAAAATATTTACTCTTTTTTAAATCAAGATTGAAAAAAAAACACCTCAATTTGGCAGCCGAGACATGACTGTTTTCCAGAACAGCTCAGAGTGAACCTTGTTCTCCTTTCCACTCCCTTGCAAATCTTCCCCAAACCCAGCCTTTCAAAGATCATTCTTCATGATTTGCCTAAATATCATTGGTAAGATGTTGAAAGAGATTTAAGAGAATTTCATATAAGTTGTCAGAGGTTTAAGCCCCACCTCTACTTGCTTACAGTGATGAACAAATGCAAGGGGGCAACCTGGGACGAAAAGATTTCTGGCGCAAGATGTTTAAATCCCAGAGTGCAGCAAGTGATACCAGCAGCCAGTCTGAGCAGGACACTTCTGAATGCACCACCGCCCACTCAGGGACCACCTCAGACCGGCGTGCCCGCTCGCGATCCCGCAGAATTTCCCTCCGAAAGAAGCTGAAACTCCCCATAGGTAAAAGTATGTCTGTATTTATTTATGGATTTTCTTATTCCGGCCATGTGCTTAAATCAACTCACAATCAAAACAGAGCAGTGCATCCTAGAATAGAGAAAGGGAAAACCTTCAAGTCACAAAATCTAGGCTGACTCATTCATTCATTCATTCTTTCTTCTTTTCAGTAGATATTTATCAAATCCTACTACATGCCTGTACTGTGCAAGTGCTATGCCAGGCATTACAGATTAAAATGGTGAACAAAAATATATGGCTCACAACTTCACCAAACTTGCAATCCAGTAGGGATGACAGTCACTAAAGCAGATAATCCTGCAACTAAGTATAGTTGCAAACCATGAATTTTATGAAGGAAAGATAAATAGTGCTATGGAAGCAGATAAAAATAAGACCTATATAAATGGAGGGAAGAGGGCAGGAATCAGGGAGGCCTTCCAGGGGAAAATGATATCTGCAGGATAATCAGGCAAAGGAAGGAAGGAGAGTATTCCAAGTGGAAGCAATAAAATGTGCAGATATATTAGAGCGGGAGGAATTGAAAGAAGTGAAACAAGGAGGAGAGTGGGCTAGATAGCAGTGGTAGAGCAGTTGACGGGGCTGGATCATGCAAGGTCTTGTGGGTCAAGGTAAGTACTTTGCTCTTCATCTAGAGCCCTAGATAACCAACAAAGGATGTTGAACATAGGAGGAGTAACATAATCAGGTAGACTTTTTCTTTAAAAGTCTGCATGGGAAACATATTGGAAGGCCATGAGTGGTTACAGGGCACCAGATGGAAGACTACCTAGTATTTCAGCAATAAGTCATGGTAACTTGGACTTGGTAGTCAGACAGAGAAAAGTGGGCAGATTTGAGAGATATTTAGGGGGTAAAATCAACAGGCTGTAATGGGAGACGTGAAAGTTGTCAAGGATAACTAGATAGATTATGGGGTTATTTTTTACTGAAGAGGACTGGGTTATTCTTATCCTTCTGGTCTATCATGGTTATGTAATTTTACAGTCCAACATTGAATATTTTGATTCAAATCATGTATATTAAAATCAGTTTGTTTCTATTTTTCACAAACCATGCAACTTTCATTGCTTGTTTGGGCACATGCCAGCATTTCTGTTTCAACCATTTGGAGAAGATTTTGTAATGGGCTAATTTTTAAAAATTACTGAATAGGAAACTGGCTGAAACGATCCTCCCTCTCGGGCCTGGCAGATGGCGTGGAGGACCTCCTGGACATCAGTTCTGTGGACCGCCTGTCTTTCATCAGGCAAAGCTCCAAGGTAAACAGGACATTTCTTATGCAAGAGTATGTTGGAGTCACTGATAAAAAATTAAGGGCTGGGAAATGCTAAACACCTGGAGGGGCCAAATAAGGAAGAGTTGGGGAAACTTTTGAGTTGAACAAATTTTGGAAACTTAGCAGAGCAACCAAAACTTACATGTTTAAAATAGTAGACTATAGTAGCAATTGATGTTAAGATAGAAAAGAAAAAGGGAAAAGTGTTGCTAACAAAATATATAAAATTATAATGAGATAAATAGATGCATATAGGCATTATTTCCTGGTTGCTGTGAACTTTGACACATGTGAAATTCCTGACATCTCAAACTCCCATTCAGTGGTCTAACTATAGTGATTCTTTTCGCATAATAAAACATACAGACACACACACAATCCATTCATCCTCTTCCTTCTCCTAGTTTTGATTCTGTCTGAACCATTAACCCTCTTGGAAGAATAAAGGAACACAGGATGATTTTTCCTGCTAAGTGCTTCTTCATAATCATACGTAATAGCATATGATTTGGAAAAGGTAATGCTTCTCACTGAAAGCCATTTCCTGCAAGATTCCTCCTTGTAGTTGATTCATGGCCTAGTCATTTAAATTTTCAGTTTGTGATAATAGTTGTGTTTCTTCTTATAAAATTTATTTCCTTACATTCTGCCTTCTTTGATTCGCACTAAAACCAGTTTACTTTTATCTAGTCAGTTTTAAATGTAATGCTTTGAAATTATAAAAAGAGGATAGCAACTTTATAGAATATTTAGAAAATAAATTTATAATTTCCTCCTCACATTCTTTTTACTAAAAAAAAATGGCCAAGCATTTGAGAGTCTGGGAGGCCCACAGGGATTTACTGAAAAATTTGAGAACTATTGATCTAAGGTTAAGAACACATGTTAATTCTTAGAAAGAGAAACATGTTATTGTGCATTAATAATAGGGCATTCTTTAAATTAATTTACACTGGTTCTTTCAAAGGGATTTGAAATATTCTGTTTGGCTCTCTTTCTCTTTGGTCTGCTTCTTACTTGTGGTGTTATTTATAATTGAAAAATATGGCTTCATTCATGAGTTTGACTTTGAACTTCATCAGAATGAAACTGAGAGTATCTCAATGGGCTCCTAAATTATTTCCATTCTGCCTGATTATTTAGCTTTCAATCTGTGGCCTGGATCTCTCCAGTTATAGTGGTATATTTTTTAGGCCATGGGAATGGATTATACTAACTAACCAGAAGTGGAAGCCAGAGGAACTGAAGTAAACTTTTTATTCTAAATGACTTATTTTTCAAGACAAGGGTTTAAGTAATCACAAAGAATTGTCTTTGAATTTAGTTATCTGACTAGCTGCCTTTATTTTTCTCAGGTCAAATTCACCAGTGCTGTGAAGCTATCCGAAGGTGGGCCAGGAGGTGGAATGGAGAATGGAAGAGATGAAGAGGAGAATTTCTTCAAGCGTCTTGGTAAATGTCAAACAGCCCAAGAATTCCATCCAGTCTTCATCGCATAAAAGAAAAGTTTGATTGGATAAAATGGCCTATTTTCTAGTTCCATTGGGTTCTCATTTCTTTCTTTCTCATATGTTTATGGCTTTAACCCTATATGTTTGTTTTTTTTGTTTTGTTTTGTTTTTTAGGGTAGGCAAGTGAGTAAAGAGTTTATTAAGAAACAGGAAAAGAGATAGTACACACCCAAGACATGGGTGCTGGCGTACTCCAGGCAAGAGATGCACCTCTATTTGCTTTCAAATTAGTTCAACAGGCATTTATTGAAGGTCTGCTATGTTCTGTGCTCTCTGGTGAGCACTAGGTTTGCAAAGATTAATAAGACAACCCATCCTTCTGCTGCTCTGTCCTTTGTTAAAATCTGAGGGCTGAAAGGAAACCTCAGAGATCCTTTTTCCACCCACCTATCCTCTTAGGAACTCTGCTTTCAACAGCCATGACAGGTGGCCAGTCACCCTCTGAACACTTCTGCTGAGGGGAAGTTCATTACTTTACAAAACAACCTGTTCCAGAACTAGCCAGCTTTAATTGTTAGAAAGTTTTTCCTTATATTTTGAAAATTGTGCTTCTGTAAATTTGATTCACTGGTCCTAGTTATGACTCCTGTAGCTACACACCACACACACACACACACACACACACACACACACATACACATAATGCTAATTCCACCTCTTAGCCACTTCATGTTCTCTCTTCATTTGGCTAAACATCCGTGGTTCCTTCAGTTTCCCTTACATGGAAGAGCCTCTAGATCCATCACCATTCTCATTCCCTTTATTCCTTTCTACTATATATTCTAGCTAGGTGTTGTGCTTTACAAAATGGGGAGCTTCAGAGGAATGCAGTAACCATATTTGGCTTTAATCAGCATAGTTGATAGTATAACAATTAACCTCCAGGAATCTAGCATGTATATCGACACAATCTGAGATAGCATTATCTGAGTTAGAGCTCTAGTGGGAGAGCCCTGGGCAGCCCTGCCACCGCTGCTGGTAACCACCACACCCTGGGCAGAGTCACAGATGTCATAGCCAACCCCAAGGAGATAAGACCCTAGGCAGTAGCCACCTCAGTGTTGGTTCCCAGTACTGCTGCCACTTCAGTTACTGACAGACACCCAGAAACCTGAAACCACAAGATGGCAAAAGACAAAAGCAGCTTATCCACCAGCTGAGAATTTGTCTGCTCCTGAGGCTGAGCAGGGCCGGGCTGAATAAATGCTGGTTTACCATCTCTGCCATCCTCTAGTTTATTCCCCCAACAAGAAGACATGAATCTGAAATTCCAGCAATAGGAAATGAACAAATGATTGGAACTGAAGACCTTAAGCACTTGCTTTTTGCCCATTGACCAGATAACTTGAACTATATGCATTATTTATGCAACATGGGGTTTTTATTGTTTTTACCTAAAGACATCTGTCCCTTTTTAAAATTTTATCAATTTATTTATTTATTTCAGAGGGAAAGCTTTATTCATTCACAATTCAAGGTTATATAATCATCTCATTTACCTAAAAAGCCACGTCGCTCTACCCCCCAGCCCGGCGGGGGGGGGGGCAGTGCTCTGGGAGATCTGCAGGTTTGTAAAGGTAAAGGGTGGTTCTTAAACAGCCTTCTCTGTCCTGCTTTACTGTTGTGGCTCAGTGTTCCATGTAAAATACCCCTCTCACTGCTCCTTCCCCCATCTCCACTGAGAATTGCTACCAAGACAGTCATCCAGGAGCTGTGTGTGTTTCATGGGCCTTCCTGGACAGTATCTCTTGAAGCATGAGACTGGAGCACACAGGGCAAAACATTGTACAGGGCAATCCCAGTTCATCCCTGCTGACATCCCACCAAAGGTGGCCTAGAGCAATTGGAATGAAATCCAAACTCCTTTCTGACGAAGTGACATTTGAGCAGAGACATAAATGATGGGAAGCAGCAGCCAGGGAAGGGCAATCCAGGCAAAGGCCCTGAGACCTCTGGAGTGAGGAGAAAAGTGTGTCTGGGACTGAGTGCATAAGGGAGACAACAAGAGGAGATGAGTCAAGGGGGGGAGGTGCGGGGGCGGGGCAGACCCCTTAAGGCCAGTGCTTTCAAACCTGGCTGCATCTACTTTTTGTGCTAATGATTCCTTTTAAAATAGGTGTATTTACGTTCTACTTTTTAAGTGAGACAAATTTTTAAAGAAAATTCTTAGGTGACTAAGAGTTTGGGTGATGTGCAGAAAGGGCAGAAGCTGTGAGATCCTGAGGTTTGGGGAACACAGCAGAAGGAAAGCTCATGGGTCTCCCTTCCCACTAACCCCCAGGTGAGTTACAATAAATAGCCAATAGGATTTCCTTAAAATCTAAAAAATGTTATTTAATAAATGAAAAATACATCTGGTGAAGCTTCAATAGAATTATCACATTCAAAAATCAGCTATCTTTTTCTTCCATTTCATATTTACTAAAAATAATTTCATTTTAGAAATCGTGTTGTCTCTTGGAGGGAAGGTGTTTGATTAATTAAATCAATGTTTTTCTCAACTGATGAACAATAATTTCATTAGTTCTTCCGTATCTTCTATGATTATCTTCTATGTGTCTGGCTCTACCATAAGCTCTATGGAAAATGCTGCTTAAAGAAACACTAGATTTTGAAACATATGTTCTCTGATTTACCAGCCTATAAAAGTACACAAATATATACATTATACCCCAATAGACCTAAAGTGAAAAAAAAAGAAAAGAAATACAACTAAAATGTACTGAGGCTAAAAAATCAATCATCAATGGCCAAGGAAGCCAAAAGGCATCCTTACATCCTAGTAAGTTGCTATAATAAGTGATAAAGAAGAGGTATATTTGACAACCAAATTACTTTTCAACACTTCTTTTAGTATTACAATATGGAACACCAGCAGGATACAATTTCACAATTAGTTTATAATTAAACATACCTTGGGAAAATAACAAATACAACACGTACAATGTTTAGTTTTTCTAACAATCTCTATCTTTAGCAGGATATAAAAGTCTGATGTGCTTAAGTATAAACATTTGGGTATTTTAGTGATGCCGTTTGGCATAGTGGTAAGAGCTCAGGCTTGTGGTCAATAGGACTGGGTTTGAATCCTGACTTTGTAATCTCTATTTGTATGAACTTATACCTACTCCTTGATTTTCTCTCTCTCCTTCCTTCTGCTTTTTTGAGGGCTTAGTTTGCTCTTCTTTTTCTAGTTCTTCCAGTTTGGAGATTAGGTCTCTGATTTTAAGTATTTCTTCTTTTTTAATATAAACATTTAGAGATATAAATTTTCCTGTCAGCACTTCCTTCACTATATCCCATAAGTTTTGATATGTTGTATTTTCATTTTCATTTGCCTTAAGATATTTCCTTATTCTGCTTCTGATTTCCTCTTTAACCCATTGATTGTTTAAGAGTATTTTGTTTAATTTCCACATATTTGTGAATTTTCCCTTTCTCCCTCTGTTATTTTTTTTTTAAGATTTATTTTATTTATTTGT
>JAQZBX010017292.1:0-35713 GCA_029593785.1 Cabassous unicinctus | reverse complement strand
AAGGAGTCTAAAACCACATAAGCCACGGCTTTGCTGAGAGTGTGTCCTTCAGACAAAAGGGGAACTTCTGCTTCCTCCCCAGCAAACCTTGGCCGCCCTGACCACGCTTTCAGTGACTGCAGTCATGGGGAGGGTTTGGGGGGCTGGACAAAATGTGAGGGGTGCTCAGTGTATCCCTTGTCATGCTACTGATTTCCAGTGTTACTGGGCACCACCCATGCATAAAATACCGTGGTTATCAGCTCCTCCAAGTTAAACCACAGCTTCAAACATTATCCTGCCAATAGTTAAGGATTGCATGCAAGTGGCCCTTACAAGACCTGGAGAACCAGAGACCTAAGGGATGTGAGAAAGCAGAGCCTGGGGGCAGCATTCCTTGCTCCCTTCTTGGTTTTGTAAAGTCATAATGGTGTTGAGAGCACTGGGCTGAGGCTCAGGAGCCTCAGACTCTATCCTGGGTCTGCACTAGGCAAGTAGACTTCGGCAAGTCTCTAGTTGCCCAAGCTGAGCATTCCATTTGTGGAATGAGAGTTTGCATGGTTTCGCTTGTCCCTTCTAGCCCTACAAAGCATTCACTCCATTCATTTATTCATTTAATCATTTATTTATTGCATGAATATTTAGTCTATCAATAACCTTTTTATATCTGCAGTTAGCCAAGATCCCTAAGGCTCCCTTAAACAGAGAATCTCTAGAAAGTTTTCCATTAGCAGATCTCTCTAAATTTACAGAAAATGGCCTCTTGACTCGGGGAGTTGGAAGTTAATTACTCAAGACTTCTCTTCTGAATGGGAAAAGTACAACAAAAATCTTTCTTTATCCCTGGCCATAGGTGCCTTACAAGTGTAGTCCTAATATTAAAGAAGGAAAACAGTTTTGTTTTGCAATTATTGAACTCCTTGCAAGGAGTTCTTCCTGATATTGTTTCATTTCTTTTAAAAAAAAAAAAAATTTACCATCCAGAGAAAACTCCTGTGAACATCTTTCTGAATATCTTTCCAGATATCATTTTAAATGTCTACATAGTATGTCTTTGTGTGAATGCACTAAATTGACTTAATTCCCTATTTGGCTAGTTTCCTACTATAAAAATGCTGGATGAACATACTTGAACATGCATGTTAGCTTAGTTGTCCAAGAAATTCCTAGAAGTGGAATTTCTGGGTCAAAGGAAATTCATACTTAAAGTTTTGATAAAATTGCCTCAGCGCCCTCCAGAAGGAATGTAGCAATTCGCACTCCCACCAGCACTGTGTGAAAGTGGCTGTCACTTCCTTCCTTCCCAACAGGAGGGTTAGCATTCATTTCAGTCTTTGACAGTCAATCCTTCCTGACATTTTACAGGGCCTCCTATAATGCTGTGTCTGCGTTTCTCTACCTGAGGGGTGGTATAATGCCGTTTTAAGTTTATCCAGAGGCAGCAGCTTCCTTCCTCTGCTTCTGAGGGAACAGGGATCTATCACTAGGGACCTGAGCCTGCTCGCTCACAGAACAACAGTTGGGAGAAAGCAGGCAGCCTCTGCTCTTCCTTTTCTTTGTGCCACTGCTATAGTAAGCTGCCTTTCCATTTTAACACCATGCTTTCGGATTCACGAGGTACTCGTTTGAATTTCCTATTTAATCACAAGCAACTAAAAGTTAATTCATTACTGCTCCTGTTTTTGCTATATGAAATAAAGCCTTCCAGCTCCCCAGTTCTTCAATGAGCGCTTGGTTGTTTTGTTTTTTTTCCTATAATTGGAGCTGTACTAAGCAGCAGTAAGTGATAGAGGAAATTCTGTTTTCTTTGGATTCCCTTCTGTTTTATTTGGATTCCTTACAGTTAGCCAAATGTAGAGGAAACACCACAGGTAACTCCATTTTCCTTTCTTAAAAGATTCAGTTGGATTAATAGGTGCAGGCGTGAACCTACCAGATTGGTAGGAAATTTTTATTCCAGTAAATTAGGTACCTCGCTGATTTATTCCTCTGGTCAGTCTTCCCTCCCTCAGGCTCACCCTCATGACACAACAGCCATGATGTTATAAAAACACACAGAGGGAGGTTACGAGAACCAGTAAGGTTCAGAACATGCTGTTTCTGCCAGCCGAAGCTGCCTTCGTGAACGGGTGCAGATTTTCATGCCCATTTTCTCCGCAGAGAACAGGCATCCTCCTCGCTACTGCATTGTGAGATCCACCCTTTATCTTCAGGGCCTCTCCCTCTCAAAACAAGTTTCTTAAATAAACCACTGCCCCAAATAGTGTTTATAGCCGATGCCCTGATATAAAAAATGAGGATGTTTTATTCCCCCTGAAGAGGACACAGTGTGAAAGGCAGGCTTTTTAGAAGGTCACAGAGGGCTATGGGTTTTTGCTGGTCGTACATCAAACCGGTGATAAAAAACAATGAGCTTTCCGAGAAGGTGCGGTTTAAAGTAGCACCCACCCAGGACATTGTGAAAATACAGCACATTAAATAAGAGGCAACGGTCACCTGGGCTACAGCTGGGGGGCTCCAGTAATTTTTAAAAGTTACTTGTTGAGGACTCCAGGGAGTATTTTAACATTATAATCTTCTGGAAGAATCGCTTTCTTTGCTAGGCACAAGGGGCAGCTGTTGGAGAATGCAGCCATCAGAGGACTCCTCCCCAGAAAGGAAGAACCAGTTGGTTTAGAGCAATGTTGCCCAACTTTTTTGAATGCATGCCTTATTTAGAAAAATATGAAAATCTTGTGCACATACACCCACAGAGATTCTGACAGCCTCTGCACATACTCCACTTAGAAATCACCACCTTTGCATAACCCCACAAGCCTGGACGATTTTACCTAGCTTTATTTGCAGTTGTGTTTATTATGAAAATAACAAGGGATTTTTTCCCCAAATATCTTCAAATACTGAAAATGCCTTTTCAAACCAGACACTTCTCCCAAGAGTGGATAATGGCCCTCACAGAAGATCCCCATTCCTAACATTCGCTCATCAAGACCCATTTTCCTGACTCCTGTGCACCATTCCTGATTGGGAGATGTACATTCAAAGTGGGAGACTGGATCCCCAAAAGTCCCCAGACATGGCAGAATCTGGAACCCACCCAGCCCTACTGAATTAGGTTCTCCAGGGATATAGTCTAGGAATATTAATTATTGCAAAGTTCTCCAGGTGCCATATCCAGTTTCATAACCACCCAAATGACCCTGTAGTGGACATTTACCTTTCTAGGCTGCTCCAAAACTTTCTCTTTTTTTTTTTTTAACATTCTCATCACATTTTAACAGTTCTCTGCATTGTGAATCCTACTTCCCCATTGTAGAATCCAAAGAATCTATTTTTCCCAGATTCCTTTGCTAATAGGATACAGGTGTGTGACAGGCTCTACCATTCAGATACACCTATGTGAGACTTTGATGCAGAAAGAGCTACCGAATGAAATAGCCTGGGCACTGGGTGCCCATTTTTCCTAGCACAGGTGATGGCAGAGGCAGTGTATTTCTGGGGTTGGCAGTAGTCACTGCAGCTTGCAGACATGGCTCGTGCAGGTGATTCCAGAAACTGTGTTGTTCTGGGGTGGATGATGGCAACAGCTCCCTCACCAGGCAGGTTCAAGTAATATGGTTCTAGATGCTATTCCTAGGAGCTCAGTTTAGAGTAGTGATTCTCAATCTTAGCCATGCATTGGAATCACCCAAGGAGCTTTAAAAAATTACTGATGTCTGGATTTTATTCCCAGACAGTCTGATTTACTGTATGGGGTGAAGCATGGGCATCAAGATATCTAAAAGCTCCCCAGGTGATTTTAATGCACAACCAAGTTTGAGAACCTCTGGAATAGACACTGTGCCTCTATTCCTTCCAATAATGCATTAGTAAATGTTTTCACAATTAAAATAGCTAGAATATATTCTGCACTCTATAAATAAGAACTTTGACCAGCACAGATTCCTAAGGTTACTTACAGCTCTGAAAAAAATAGGATATTATGGTATTCTGTCTTTTTACATTGTTGAAGGGATGTCAAGACAATTCAGCAGGAAAAGAATAAGCTTTTCATATGGGCTATAATTAGTAGTAATATGTTGACGATGCTGTTTCATAATTTGTTACAAATGCTTCACAACAATGCAAGGTTTTTGTGGTGGATGGGAACCTTGTATGATGTTATGCATGTTTGTTTTGTAAGTTCACATCTTTTATTATATGCTTATTGTTTATGTTCTTGTATGAATGATATAGTTCAATAAATTGTTTTTAAAATGGAAAAAAAAAGAATAATCTTTTCTACAAATGGTGCTGGAAGAACTAGATAGTCACATGCAGAGGAGTGAAGTTGGACTCCTACCCCATATCATATGCAAAAATGATCTCAAAATGGATCAAAGACTTAAATATAAGAGCTAAAACTATAAAGCTAAGAAGAAAATATGGGCATAAATCTTCATGACCTTGGATTATGCAATGGGTTCTTAGATATGAGACCAAAAGCACAAACAACCAAAGGAAAAATAGATAAATTGGACTTCATCAAAATTAAAAACTTTTGCATATCAAAGGACAACAAGAAAGTGATAAGACAACCCACAGAATGGGAGAAAATTTTTGCAAATCATCTATCTGACAGGGAATTTGTATCTAGAATAGACCAAGAACTACTACAACTCAATAATAAAAAGGCAAATAACCCAATTTAAAATGGGCTAAGGATCTGAATAGACATTTCTCCAAAGATATAAAAATGGCCAATAAGCAATGAAAATATGGTCATCACCAATAGCCATCTGAGAAATGCAAATCAAACCACAATGAAATACCACTTCATGCCCATTAGGATGACTACAACAAAAAAAGACAGGATAACAAGTGTTGGCACCTGATGTGAGCCCAAGAGCAAACATCTGAAGCAAAACGCAGGTCAGACGATTCAGGAAGGTGAAAGCCATGAGTAGCAGAGTCAGTACAAAACGGCAACTGATATGGGGAAAATCCAGGTATATAGGTTTTGCCCTGAGTTCCTAGCCCCTGCTGTTGTGGGTAATTCCGTTTAAGAGGGGCCAGGATGGAACTGGGCTTGCTGAGGTCGCATCTTGGCTGCCTTGGCTGCCTCCAAGGATTTATTATCTACCATGTTCTCTGCCTCCTCCAACCCTCACTCGAGAGGTGTAACATTCTGATGTCATCAATCTTTCCAGGGTCAGACTGATGCAGCAGGAGACCCGCTCCCACCTTATCAAGTGAGTATTTTTGAAAGAAAGAGCTACATTCCCAGTTTTCAAAGGGAATGATGGATAATGCTACTTAAAGGAGAGAGGGTGATGTGAGTTTGTGAAACCGCGGGGCTAGGCCCTGTCTTCAGAGGAAAGTGGTCCTTTGTCAGGAGTGCAAACTTCTGAGTCTTTGGAGAGGTGAAGGTGTCATATGTTTGGGTGTCACATCGCATTCTGTTCCTTACATTCTTTCTCGAAGGAGGCTGCCACTTAGAAGACAAGTTTTTATTATAAACATTCACTCTGCCTATTCCAATCTAGTTTTTTCTCTCTTGGCTCTTGTTTTTCGTTCTAAGTCTTTTATGTTTTTTAAAAAACACTTTGGGACCTTGAGACTGTTGCCAATTTTTCACTATTACAAACACAACCATGATATATGCCTTTTTATACATACATCTTTGTGTGTTTGTCTAATTACTTCCTGAGGATAAATTCCTAGAAGTGGAATTGCTGAATCAGAAGAAATTAATACTTTTAAGGAATTTGATAAAATTTGCCAAATTATCCTGTGGAATTGTAACAAAATGCATGCCCAGCAGCATATTATGACTGTACCCTTTCCCCATATGCAACAAACCTTTCCAATATTTGCTAACCTGAGAGGTTAAAAAATATATCTCCTTCTTGAATTTATTTGCATTTTAGGTTACCAAAGACTTTTTATATTACATATGTTTATTGGCTATTTTAATTTCTCCTTTTGTGAGATTCTTTTCATGTCCTTTGCCTATTTTTCTTTTACATCATTGAACTTTATCTTATTTGTTAGTAAGAGCTCTTTCTCATTAAGACTACTATCTCTTTGTCAGCAGTACCTGTTGCAAATATATTCCCAATTTGTTTTTGTCTTATCTTTGCTTGTGATATTTGTTTTGCTTTGTCTTTTTTTTTTTGATGATATAAAATTTCATTATTTTTGTTTAGACAAACTTATCTGATATTTGCCTTTGGAGTCTTTTTTTGTTTTTTTAAAGCTATCCTCTCTCTTCCCTGAGAGATAATATACATACCATAAATTCATCTATTTTAAGTTTACAGTTAGTTCAGTGCTGTCCAATAGAATTTTCTGCAATGGTGGAAATGTTCTATAACATGCAAAGTCCAATCAGTAGCCACTAGCCACACGTGGTTATTGAGCACTTGAAATGTGGCTACTGTGACTTAGGAAATATTTTCTCTTCTCCACCTCCCTTCTCTATGAAGGTAAAGTTATTCTTTGTAGAGTGGAATAAATAGTAAAATCTGAGTCCTCCAGGCTTAGGCGTTGATGTGTACTGTAAACTAATTTAGAAAGACTTTTTTTTTTCTCTTGAAGTCACCAGGCTTTCATTACAATTTTCTCGCTGGGGGCAGGGGAGGGGAGAAGGCTGAATAATGACTTTGATTTTTTAAGCACGTATCCAGCCTCACCCTGAAGTTCTGAAACCCACTGCTGCAGTGGGTGGGAAGTTCCATGGCAGCAAGGTTTAGAAGACCCAGAAATATATCTGACAATATTTCAAAAGACACAATCCCCTCTGTTACACTTTCCTTCCCCCGCCACCCCCCCTCCCGCCCCATATGCTTTAAAACCCATAAGAGAACCTTGTGCACCTTGTTTACTGCTCCTAGAACAGTGCCTGGTACATGGGAGGAGCATACATATTTCATGGGTAGGTGGCTGAATGGATAGGGGACAACCTTATCCTCCATTAGTTTAAGCAGAGTGTCTTTAGGAAGATAACTATGCTGCTACTAAAAACTATGGAACCAAGCAGGAATGAGTTTCAAACCACCTAATTTCTTAAAATGTTTGCTCATGCCACTATTTCCTCAGGGTCCAGAATTAACTGTTTCATCTGGTTATTGATCAATGTTAGATAAGGCTAATACTTACACAAATAATTCTTCCAACTCTGCCCTCACCAAGGGGAGCTGCTGCATAGCTAATTCAAAATCCCAGATAAGTTTATACCTGGTATGCATATTTTTCAAGTTGAGGAATTTCTGGCCATATGGTTAATTGTAACCAGTTGACTTGGTCTTGCAGATCACATGCTTTCATTAATACTGCTGCTGCCTATAGGAAAATTTCCCCCTACTGAGTTGCTATTACTATTTCACAATTTTCTTTCTGATCTGGAAGTAATATGAGCTTACTGCAGAAATTCTGAAAATTGCATGAGAATGCTGAGTGGGGCAATGGATGCTGGTATATGCATATTTAGAAAAGCAAATTGTTCTGCATAAGAGAGAGAGATTTAAAAGCCTGGGATGGGGAAGGTCTGGAATTTAGGAAGCCATAAACCAGCCGATCCAGGTACTACCCAGGGGAAGGGCAATGAAGGGGAAACCTTGTTTGGCTTGTGGCTAGAAAGAATTGAGAGATGAGGCACGACTGAAGGGACATATAGCAAGTACTGTGGACTGTACAAAGTGAAACTCTCCTGTCCTACAAAATCTTCAGTAAAACTCAGTATTTAGTGCTAATGGAATCCTCCTGGGGAATGCAAGAGGTATAGAGTCCTTTTTAACAATAGGCTCAGGGCTATGACAGAACCTTTGAGTTAGATCTAGGAGCTAAGATGCAAATATGGAAAAAGAAGACAATGTAAATGCTCTGTAATTCCACTTAACAACAGTGACATTGTTAACCTGTGGTGTTTCTTTCCTTATTTTATATATATATATGTATGGATGGATGGATGGATGTGTGTTTATGGATGTATGGATATGTGTGAATGTATATTTAATAAAATTAAGCATCACATTGTATAAATAATTTCCTATTATGTATTTTCACCTAACATTATACTACAGCTATTCAATGTTTTACATATTCTTTCAAAAAAACATGTATTTAGTGGCCAAATAATAGTTCATTAATACTGATGTATCAAAGTTTATTTTGTCAGTCCCAGAGTGAGAGGCTCCAGGGCTCCATTCCTCCCACAGAATCTTTGAACAACCAGCAAGGACTGGCAGAAAAATCCCTCTCAAAGCTCCAGAAAACAGTTAAAGGATTGTAGTAATAGGGCAAGCACTGAATTAAGAAAAAGGCCACTTAAAAGCAGTAGGATCTCATGGTGCCCTCACTGGCCCCTCCCCCACCCCATCACCAGTTCAGCGCAGAGCCAACCGGATCTCCCAGTGAGGGTCCCTGGTCCCTGTCTGGAGGGAGCAGAATAACCCTCGTGCACATACTGGGAGCATGTATATCTGGCCCAGTCTCACTGGTGGCTGCCTAAGGGACTAAACCAAGACACTCACCTCAGGCTTGCTATCCCAGTACTTGCCCTGCATGTCATAGAGCTCTCCTACAGAATCCTGTGGGAAAGCAGTCAAGTCGTGGCTGCCTGGGGACAAATCAGTACAGTGCTGGAGACCTCAGGAAACTATCTCCTCGGAAGGGGTGAACACTTGTATTGGTGAAATTCCTAAGGTCACATGCACATACCCAAGACAAGATACCTGTACAGAAAGGATCAGGGCGGCTCCTATAATTTTGCCTCCAGTTATCCTCTAAATTCATTGTGGCAGTTTGGCATCGTTTATGAATTCCAAAAATAGATATTGGGTTGTGTTTGTAAACTGGTCTGTTTCTCTGGGTGTATTAGATTGTATTAGACTCAGAGGTTTCACTTTTACTTTATTAAATCAAGATAAGGGCTTTTATTTGACCACATCATTAGGGTGACTGGGTTTGAGTCCCCGCCTCCAGCTAGCCTACAGCTGTGGGCTAAAAAAACAGATGCTCAGTCAAAGACAGGGAAGTAAATACTCAGAGAAGGAAAACACAGAGTTTAGTTTTGGACGCTGGAGCTCCGGGGAGAGAGCCAAGCCGTTTGCCTGATAATTTGCAGCTGAAGAGACCAGAGCCCTGAACAGCTGAGAAAGCCTGGAAGAAACAAGCCCCAGGGATAGAGACAAACCTTATGCCAGCCTACAGCTGATATCGGAAGGAGGCTGGGACCACAGAGCCTTAGGAGGAAGAGGAAGACTGAACCCTCACAGAGACCAGCAGCCATCTTGCTCCAACACGTGGCAACAGACTTTGGTGAGGGAAGTAACTTACGCTTTATGGCCTTATTACTGTAAGCTTCTACCCCAAATAAATACCCTTTATAAAAGCCAACAGATTTCTGGTACTTTGCATCAGCACCCCTTTGGCTGACTAATACACTCATTGTGTGGATAAGCCCTAAAGGAGCACACACACAGGTACATCTGCAAAGAGTGGGAAAAGTGTTTTTTTTTTTTCCTCCTCCTCCTCCTTTTTGTTAACTTCTGGCATTCCAGGAAAGCTCTGTCATAACACTAGCAGGATACAAGTTTAAGGAACAGACACCTCAGAGTCTAAATTCCAGCAATGACACATTAAAATATCAAAATGTCCAGGTTTCAACAAAAGATTACAAAATATACAAGAAGCAGGAAGTGATGGCTAAGGCAAAGGAGAAGATTAATGCATTAGAATTCATCAGTGAGGAGGATCAGACCTGGGCATACCAAGACTTTTAAATATGTTCAAAGTTTATTTAATCACTTCTCTATTACAGATGTTTATCAGTTCCAAGTTTTTTGTTGTTACAAGAGCACGACCATGAATATCTTTTAATGTAAATCTCCATGTACATCTGTGATTCTTTTCTTAGGTTGGAATTCAGGAAGTCTAAAGGCATGAGCTTTTTTAAAATTATTGTTATTCTTACTTATTAGACTGGTTTCACAATACCAACAATTTAGATGTTAAACTCCTCAAAATAAAACATAGTTAAAATCGTAAATGTTATATAGTATTTGTACATCAAAATGAGCTGCTACTACGTACTGCTTTAAAAATAGACAAGATAAGAATACTCTTATCTGCAGAGTATTCGCCATAATTTGCAATGCTATATTTATGTTTGCTTAACATCTAGGAACCAATTATGTTTATTCACTAGCTGTATGGGGTCTTTTCTGTCTGCCCCCTTCAAATCTGCTCTCTACCTTGCCTACTGGTTTATGTGTCGGTTCAATCATTAGGAACACCAGTAAGAGATCAGAGGATAGAAAAGAATGAGTTTATTCCCCCAGCATCTTAATTTATGAAAGGTATGGAGGAAAATTACATACTCATTGCATCTTGTCACATAAGTTTGTTTAATATATTTACTACTAAAAATATTCATATAAAGTTGTCTTAATCAAAATGGATTTCATATACTCCCCTACCCGCCCCCCCTTTTTGGATCATAGGTCTTGTGATAAAATTGTTTACCCACAACCGGATAGTTTGTGAGAAAATAGCCAAGCACTATGGGACCTCTTCAATGACGTATGAAAAACAGAAAACATCATGTCAACTCTGGAATAAACAAGAAGAATTGAATCAACTTGAGATGAGCAAGATACATAAATACATACATACATACATACATATATATATATATATATTCCAAGTTTACAGTAACTTCTTTAAAACACATGCACATGCATCCACAGACACACAGTGCTCTTGTTATCTCTCAAATTAAGTAACTCTCACAGGCCCACACCTTATTTTTAGGTAACATTCCTTGCAGAAAATTTCTTTCTCGTTAAAAACAAAACAAAACAAAACAAAAAAAGCCAATAATGCATAATTAAACGAAAATATAGATTTAGTTCCCCCACATTCTCAAAGTTAGCTTGCATTCTATTCAGAAATGGTAGTAAGCTCGACAAAAACTGTATACACTGAAGAGGGATTTTTCTCTGAGCTTAACAATTAAAACAATTTTAAAATGTCTTATTTCTTATTGGAAATAATCTAATTTTGCTATAAAATAAAGTAGGTCTTTTTCATTTTTTTCTTAAAGGACTCCTTATAAAAGTACTTGATAAAGCCACTGACAGGTACATTCCAAATTAACAGGATGTTTTAACACAGCTCACAACTGATAAGCTACTGGATATTATTTGCAGTTTCAACTCAGGGGAACTTGAAACTATTCTATTGAGAACCAATTATTAAAAAAAAAAAAAAAAAAATTAACAATGACAACAAAATCACTGACTCCCGGTTTAGAAAAGAATAAAATACTTTTACCAAGTACCCAAGTCTCCAGAGAGTAAAACTCAGGGAAGGAGAATCAATTTTAGACCCCATTCCATAGGATTTCAATTTCTGAAGCACCGAAAAGAACTTATTTTACCTATGTAGTTTCCAAAGAATGGAAATTAATAAAATGCATCTTTAGTGCATGTGAAGTAAAAAGTGCATATTATATATAGATTCATCAAAAAATAAAATTTTACTTTAAAAAATTAAAGCACAATCACCTAAGAATGGACTTTCTCTGGGACTGCCTAATAGTTAAGCTTAGCTCTTACTGTGTTAATATCATGCACACATATATGAACCTACTAAAACTGTAATTTGATAGTCAATAGACAACGTGGTCCCACATTTATGTTTATTAAAAATTGACATAAACAAAACCTGTACCAAAAAATAGCCCAAATCACTTATCACTTTGAAACATTACTCCTGAGAGACATGATCTCCTAGAATCCCCTTTTCCTCTACCACTTCCTCTTCCTGCAAAGCTTCCCTTTTATTGGATTTCACCTTAGGTTCAACATTCACAAGTAGTGTATCCAGAGGAAAGCTGTCTGGCAGAATAAAATACTGAATATTTTTTCCTCGAATATTCAGTGTTTCCAGCCGTACAGGTTTTCTGTTCTTCAGGGTCATTTTCACAGCTTTAAGATGCATATTCATGCTGACGTCTACACCTATGATGATTCCATGGACCTGTGTTCCATTCTTCAATTCAATGGTTACAGTTTCATGACTCAGTTTCATCAAAAATCTCACAAGCAGGAGCAGATGTGGCTCAAGCACTTGAGCACCCGCCTCCCACGTGCTCCCACGTTCGATTCCCAGGTTCGAGTCCCGGTGCCTCCTAAAGAAGAAACAAACATACAAAAACAAACAAACAATGAGCAAACAGACAAGAGAGCCATGTCGGGGGAAAAATAATCTCACGAGCTTCATCCTAGTGGCACCTTCATCCTTTTGGTCAGATAGCACACAAAATCAAACCACATGAGCTTGTTTTGATTCTTGATCCATTCTGCCATTTTGCTTAAAAAAAGTCTTTCAGAATGGGTGATTTACACTCTCATTGGCACATGAACAAAAAGATTATTTCCTCCTGTATTTCTACTTTACATAAATGGAATCATAAGATATGTACTCTTCTGGGTCTGGCTTCCTTCTTTCAATATCATGTTTGTGAGATTCATTTGTTGTTTTGTATAGTTGTAGATTATTCCTTCTTATTGCTGCTAGAATTTCATTTTGAGCATATACCACAATTTATTTATCCATTGCTAGATATTTGGGCATTTGGGAAGTTTCCCATTTGGCGCTATTTTGAATAGTGCAGCAATGCATGTCTTTTAGAGAATAAATGTCTATGTTTCTATTGGGTGTTCTAGGAGTGGAATCGTTGGATGATAGGGAATGCATATGTTTAATGTTAGTAGATACTGTCAAATGGTTTTCCAAAGTGGTCATAACAATTTAAACTCCCATCAGCAGTGCGTGAGAGTTACAGTTTCTCCTCATCTGTGCCAACATTTGGTATTATAAGTCTGTTTTAAAATTTTAGCCTTTCTGGTGGGCATGTAATGGTTTCTTAATGTGATTTTAATTTTAATTCCCATGATTACTAATATTGAGTGTCTTTTCATGTTTATTGGCCATTTATATATCCTCTATTATGAAGTATCTGTTCAAATCTTTGCCCATTTTCCCATTGAGTGAGTCAAAGATATGTTTTACAAATATCTTTTCCTATTCAGTGTGGGTTCCCTTTTCACTCTCTCAATGGTATATTTGGATGAACAGATGTTTTTAACTTCAATACGGTCAAATTGTCATTGTTTTTCTTTTATGGTTAATGCTTTTTGTGCCTGTCTGAATAATCTTTGCCTGTGCCAAGATCATGAAGATGTTCTGCTGTGTTTTCTTCTGAAAGTTTTATTGTTTTCTCTTTCACATTTGGGTCAGCAATCCATTTGGAATTAATTCTTTGTGTATGGTGTGAGGTCAGGGTCCAGACACATTTTATTCCATACAGATAGCCTAGCCAATTGACCCAGCACTATTTAATGGAAAGACCATCCTTTGCCCTCTGCCCTGCAATATTTAGTGCCTTTGTCATAAATCAGGTGACCTTATATATGTGGTTCTGTTTCTGGACTCTCTATTTTGTTCCATTGGTTGGTTTGTGCCAAGTGTATTACCAGTGTCTTAATTACTATATCAGATAATGTAAGTCCTTCAGCTTGTTCTTCTTCAAGTTTGCCTTGTTTGCCTGCTTTTGTGATGGGATATTAGAGATTTCTTTTTCTTGTGGCTGTGTAAGAATTCCTTACTAGTAAGAATATTAGGGGGGTGGATGTGGCTCAAATGGTTGGGCATCCGTCTGCCATATGGAGGGACCTGGGTTCGATCCCCGGGACCTCCCGGTAAAATAAAAAAATATATAAATATATATATATAGAAGGTGCATGGGCTGCCAGGCTCTGTGTGCCGGTGAGCACACACCGTGTGCTGGCCCCAGGAGCCAGGCAGCAAGATGATGACGTAAAAAGGAGAGAGACAAGACAAGATGCTCTGAAAGCTCTGAAAACCAGGAGCTGAGGTGGTGTAGATGGCAGAACACCTCTCTCCTACATTGGAGGTCTCCAGGATCGAATCCTGTTGAAGACTGGAGGAGGAGGATGAGAAGAGATGAAACAGACACAGAGAACTGCCCAGCAAATGGACATAAAACAGCAAATGGGGAAGGGGGGTTTAAAATGGAACAAGTAAATAAATAAATCTTTAAAAAAAAAAAAAAAAGAATATTAGTACTTTCCTGTTATATTTTCCCATTTGCCATTATAGATATTTCCCATTCCCATTTTATTTATAGTGTATTTTGCCATAGAGAAATTAAATTCTAATAATTTATCATTGATATCCTATTGTGTTATTTTCCCCCACTATTTTTATGCTTAGAAAGTCCCTAATCCTCGTGATGTTTAAATGTAATATTTGTATTAACAATGTGGAGGATATGTGACTATGTGAAAATAAGCACTTTTTTTCTATAAAATAATTGATAATCTTCCTCACTTTCTAGAGTAGGAGGCTAAGGTTTGGGGCAGTTGGGGTTAAATAGTCCTGCTTAAAATTAGGAAAACGAGAATCCTGAGAAAGCATTTGCTTTCTTCCCTGAATTCCACACTCATGGGTCAATTACCTTGGTAGAAAAATAAATTCCCCACCATTTCATCTGATTTCTCTGGACAGTGGATGACTCCTGACTGTGGATTGCTTCTTAGTGTTTCCAAGGACTGGAGCTGAGACTGACAACAGGCCAGGATCACCCTGTTCCACGAGTGAGCTGCGCTCAGGTCATCAGAAGCTTCCTGGGACGGGACAGCCCGCTGTCTCCAGAAGACCTGCCCCAGTCGCTGCTGCCTGGGAGCTGCTGGCCAAATACGCCTGACCAGCCCGGCAGTGGCCTCTCAGCTCACAGGATTCCCTGTGTTTATGTCTCTTCTGGCAGTGTAGGTAGTTTAGTTATTAGATTTCTGTTTGACAAAACCAAACGCTTGAAGTGATTATTAAGAGGCAGGGTAGAGGCCAATTGATGTGGTGGAAATATGGTTTTCATTCTAGCTTTATTTTGATCCTGTGCTCATTTTTTCTTTGCAAGAAAATGAGGGGAGGAGGAAGGCATAAAACCCCTCTTGGCACTATGTATGTTGTACTTAGTCCACAGCCTAAGAGAGTGTTATGGGAAAGTTTGCTGTGTGCCAGCAAAGCGTTTTCTTTTTCTCCATCCATGCTTTTAAAAACAAAAACACTAACTAGGAAAACCAAAAATCCCCCATCTCTCCCCATACCCCCTCCCCTGCCCCCCCAAAAAAAGAAAAAAAGGAAAACCCATAGAGCTGCTTGCTTTTCATATGAAACCTGTCATAATTTAGGCCTTCCCAAAAATTAATGTTTAGGACTGATTGCATTTATGAAACATTGAAAACTTTGGCTTTTCAGCCACTTAATGTCCTGCTTAGATATCCTTGGAGGAAAGCCCGAAGGGATTGAAATCATCTTCTGACAGGCTAAAAGATGATTATCTCCTTTGGCTCTACTGTTTGAGTCTAAATTTCTGGTGTTGCTTTCAAAAATGCTAGAATAAGCCAGTTTAGACGGCAATGGATTTTTTCCTTCTTAAAATTATGTTAAATTATGTTCATATATTCACATCGGATCTTATGCTTTGATGCAGTAAACTGCAGTCTGTGGATTGTTGTTTTAATGGTGGAGAGATGATTCCATTGCCCTCAGATGACTCCCCCTCTACTGTCTAAAACCTGAAACCCCATGCTGGAGTTTCACCTTTTAATGAGGTTTTTATGGGATAAAATGTAAATACCTATAAAGGTTAACACTAATCACCCTTGCCTCAGCATGAATGAGTTTACCAGGTCCTCTTCCCAGGGCCAGTTTTGACAGGAAGAAGTTATATTCTTTCCTGGGAGCCAGTCTCAACTGAGAGGGCTAAGAAGGGAGAAGAGAGAAGCAAGAAGAATGTTCAGAACCTGTGACACAACGAGAAAATAGGCACAACACAGTCTAGGTTACACCCCTTCAAAAGTATACTTTTGTCTTGTACCTCCTTTCTCTTTCCAAAAAAATTAAGTGAACTTTTCTCAAGAAAGATTAGGTTGGAGTAAGGGAGGAAAAACCCTAATTGGGAAAGGGAAAGAGAAAGGCTGAGGAAATGGGGGACCAGGAGGTGTCTCCTGGCTGAGGACACACACTCAGATCATCTTGTGTCTGGGTGGGGAGTCGCCTGTAAGCTGATCAATGCATTACTGCTCCCTATGCCCCTTCTCCATCTCGCAGGTAAAGGGCTGATATTGAGACCAGGGGCTGCTGGGTCAGCTCCTCCTTTTGCAGCGGGAGCCAAAGGCTTCCAGACTTGCCTCAAGATCTTCCTACCCTGACCTGGCTTCTCCGCTCTTCCAGGGCCCGGTGCAACTGCTGGACTGTTTGGGTTTAGTTTCTCTTCTGATCTAGACAGAGGCACAACCCATACTACTTCCACAGTTTTGAGTGGAGTTTTCTCTACATCTTTGATTCTCTCTCAACTTCTGTGAAACAATTGATCTCCTATAAGAAATGATTGATTTCCAATCAGATCTTTCCTGGAAAGCCAAGAGTGCAAGATGTTTATAAACTAAGGATGAAAATGTTTAGTGAAACATATCCTAGATAAAAGGAAAATACATTTGTTCTCCTAGAACTGAATAAATATCATGAACAACAACCAAAAAAATTCAAAGTTTTCTTTTCAAAACACTGAAGTCAAGATTTTTAGAAAGCTGAACCTCATGGACAGAGAGAGTCAGTTAATACATCTTTGCATATAGGTTTAAAAACTCTTTGGACCCATATAAAATATCTAGATGAACATAATGCTTTGCATGTAGTAGATATTCATTCAGTATTACTTGATTAATCATATTTGTTGACTCTAACCCCTGTTACTAGGTTGCACGTTTCTGAAGCAAAGTGAAACAATTATTAAGAGCTCAGTTATTCTCTCAGCTTCCCCACAGATTCCCACAGGAGTCAAATCAAATTAAAGAAGAATAGGAATGGGAAGCAGAAGTGGCTCAGGCAACTGGGTTCCCACCTACCACGTGGGAGGTCCGGGTTCGGTTCCTGGTGCCTCCTGGAGAGGGAGATGCAGCAGAGCGGGGAGCGGAAGTGGCTCAGGAGATGGCGCCTCCCTCCCACCCACATGGGAGGTCCCCAGGTTCGGGTCCTGATGCCTCCTAGAAAAACAAGACCAGCACACAACAAACGGACACAGCAAATGCAGACAAGGGGGTGGGGAGAAATAGATAAATAAAATAAATCTTTAAAAAAATAAAAAGAAGAATAGGAAAAGGTACATGGACCTCTGATGTTTTTGGCACAGTTCCTAAAGCTCTTACTGGTTCTAAGGAAGAGAAATAAAAGCTGAGGCCCAAATAATGTTGTGAAGGTCCCAGGTGCTGTGAAGAATAAACTGACTCAAAATGAATGCAAGCTGGAAGAGAAAATGTATTCTCCCTCTGCCTTCCCTGGGAATATCCCCCCATCCCCTGCCTTGATCAGCATTGCAATGTAAAGGCTGACACCAGGATGGGAGACTAGAAGGCAAGGTGGAAACAGGAATTGGACACATAGATGCATTCCTTGTATACATGAACGTCACGTGTTCTATATGTGGCTTTTTATTTCTGGGAATTTCATCTCAGAACTAATTGGGGACGCCCATAAGCAACACCCTCATCTTGGGATTGGGAGGGAGGTTTCTTCACTTCTAAGCAGATCCCTAGCAACTTGTCCTCAAAAGTTTGGCAAAGTACAACCCCTTTGGTTTTAAAGACCTGGTTAAAAACGTTAATATCTTGATATGAAGCAAAACTGTTTAGACTGCATTGAGTTAAAGCTGAAGTAGGATTCAATCTCCATTTAGGCCAGGAGTTACTAAACTTTTTGGGTAGCATGAACGCAATCATAGACAATACAAAATGAATGAGCACAGCTGTGTTACAGTAAAACTTTATTTATACAGGAACGGCTGTAGCTTAAGTGGTTGAGTACCTGTTTTCCATGTACGAGGTCCTGGGTTCGATCCCCAGTACCTCCTAAAAACAAACAAACAAATGGAAAAACCAACTCTCATTGGGGAGCAGATGTAGCTCAGTGGTAGAGCACCTGCTTCCCATGTACAAGTTCCTGGGTTCAATCTCCGGTACCTCATTAAAAAAAAAAAAAAAACATTATTTACAAAGATTACAAAGTTAGAGGAGGGGCTGGGTTTGACCTGTGGGCCATGCTTTGCTGACCCCTAATTTAGAGAATAATAGTAATGATAAATATTCAAAATAAGTAACAACTGACATGGCCAACTAATTAGAATGGACAAAACATAGGTGCAGTCTGGTGGAAAGTCAACTTGCTATTATCACCTACATTTATAGATTTTTGAACTGGGGCTTAGACAAGGCAAGTAAGTAATTTTAGATTGTATGAACAATACATAGTAAAGCTGGGGTTTTCACACATGTAGTCTGACTCTAAGAGCCCACACCCTTAGCCACTATATGCTTCTATAGACCAGGGAGACTTTGCTCAGGTTTGTGCTGGAACCCCTATTTTCCTTCTGTACACATTATTTAACCACGGTGCCTTTGTGTTTGCCATTAAGGGCTTTTTCTTCTTCCGCATTGGAGGAATTTATCATCCTGACTTCATCAATCCTGGCATCCAGTTTATCCATATCCTAGAATTGAGAGAGAAAAATTAAAAGAGGAAGGAAGAAAATGTTAAATTAGTTCCTCTCAATTACCCTCTCAATTTAGAACAAACTGGAGAATTTATTTCTTCTGTGCATGTTCAGAAACCCTCTCTACTTTTTTTTTTTTTTTTGCTAAAGTCCAAAAGACAATTTTTCGCCCATTTTTTTTTTTTACTTAAAAAGTTTTACTTATGTCAGTCTCACCCACCTTATCGTCTCCCACAAATTCTCTTTTCCCACATCAAAACAAAACAAAACAAAACACCCACAGGTAACACAGATTCAGAATACACTGTGACAGTTTGAAGTCATTTTGTGAATCCCTAAAAGAAAAAGATGTTGTTCTTGAACTAATCCATCCCTGTGGGTGTGGGGCCCTTTTGATTGGACTACGTCAGTGAGGCATGACTCAAGTTGGGTCTCCCCACTCTTACTGGAACTTTATATAAGTGGAGACACAGAGAGAGACACACAGAGAAAGGAAGCTGCCGTTTTTGATCCTGCCATGTGAGAGAGGACTCAAGCATCACTAGCAGCCAAAGCCTAAGCACGAAGCCCCCAAGAGGCTGGGCCCACAGAGCAGCTCAAGGCTGAAGAGATGAGCCATATGTCTGACAGCCCATAGCTGAGCTCGTGAAGAAAGTGCAGAAGCCAAGTTTGAGAAAGGAGGCTCAGAAAGAGACAAGCCCTATGCCTGGTTGCCCACAGCTGAGCTCCTGAGATCATAGATTCTGGAGGAAAAGGCAGGGACCTCGGCAGAGATCAGCTGCCATCTTTGCCATGTGGCAGGACACCAGTATCACCAGTAGCTGACTTTGGTGAGAAAGCATCTCTGATGTTGCCTTGATTTGGACACTTCATAGCCTCAGAACTGTAAGCTTTTACCCTAAATAAAACCCCCATTATAAAAGCCAACCCATTTCTGGTACCTTGCATCAGCAGCCGTGTGGCAAACTAAGACATACGTGATGAAAATTCAGTTTAGACATCTAGTTTTAGTCTTTAATAAATAAGTACATAAATAACATAAACAATAGAATCATAATTTACTTACCAGAATCTAGTTATTCCCAAGTTTAATACTTCTGAACTTAAAAAGTTTTAGGGATATCAAGCAATTCTCATGCCTGATTTAAATCATTAGAGGTAAAATATCTTCATTTTAATTGTATATAGAAAGGGATTTACAAGCAATTCTTTGTACATTCAACTAAAACTATTAATTTAAATATCATAAAAATACTAATAGCTAATAAATAGCCTCAGGGTACCATGTGATTAAACAGCTACTTGCTAAATCAGCCTTTTTGTTAAAAATACTATTCATCCAAGTATATCTTCTATTAGAAGATTAAATCCTGTGTGAATTTCAGTAGGTTCCTTAATAGTACAATCCATCAGCTGATGAAGATTTTTCATTGTCACTTTGTAGGAAAAATTCTAGAATGCCAATAAATAAGATTATAATTGCCAATGCACAATTATTTTGGTGGTTGAAACTTGAAAATAAAGCAGCCTCTACTAAATCAAAAATAATCTCATGATTTAAAAAATGAAAAAATGATTA
Source organism: Cabassous unicinctus (assembly GCA_029593785.1). NCBI lineage: Eukaryota > Metazoa > Chordata > Mammalia > Cingulata > Chlamyphoridae > Cabassous > Cabassous unicinctus. Next base: position 15,536 of record JAQZBX010017292.1, on the reverse strand, counting down.
TTTTTCATTAGGGAACTGAAGATGATATTCTGTTCCTCAATTATATAAAAATAGATCTAGTCCTATAAGTTATTGCTTGACAAAACAAAACAAACAAGGCTTACTTCATCATCTTCTTTATCATCTTTTTCTTCATCTTCCGAAGAGTCATTCTCTGCCTACTGCTGTGCTAGGGTCCTGTTGAAGGCATGAATGGGAAAGTTGCAGATGTCACTATACTGAAGCACATGAGCACAGATTGACTTTTACTGCATTTGGATATTACACTTGAAGTTCCACTGTCAAGCATATTATTTTTCCCTCGGTGATTAAATGAGTATACTTAATTTAATGGGCAATGTTTCTATATTATTTTGAAGTTAGAATAGGCAGTGTCTTGAAAAGAGCTGTTTTTGACATTTAAATAATTAGTGATTACTATCAAAAAGGTACTATCAATGGAAGATGGAACCAAGTCACTTAAAATTTAGTGATCTATAAAACCTATGGATTGGGACAAATGTAATTTTGCTGAAAAGGAGAAAGAATAAGGAAAACATAAGTTTTATTCATGTTGCCTCTGTTATTATAAATGGCATTAACTTTTAAAAAGAGAATAAAAACTCATTTTTACTTCTTTAAGAACTTTAAAAGACTAGGGTAATATGTAGGAGGAGCAAAACTGTGTAGCCTTTATATAGAGATCTGGAATCATTCCTTTGGGAACAGGAGTTGGGAAGAACAGCAGAAAGAGAAAGGTCTTTTACCCTGAATGGAATATCAAGAGTAACCAAAGCATATTATGTGCTTAGTCACAAACATGTCTGGGTAAGTGTAAAACATAGGTGAACCATAGTTGTTTAGAAATATATTAACATGTTAATACTTACATTGAAAATCACTAAAATCGTAAGGAAATGTGAATTCTTTGACTTGACTCCTTTTCCCTTCTCTGTCCCTTTGGTTAATTCTGACACTTTCTTCTCTGCTTTGGTTTAAAGACTTTATCTTGTTGCCTACTGTGTCCTCATCACCTACAACAGCACCTTGTTGTCAGATGACTGAATACTGTTTCTGTACCATGTGGAGAGAGGGCAACATGTTATGACAGTAAAGCATAAAGTAAATGACTTGCTGATAGTTTGGGTGTGGAATGTGAGAGGAAAAGAAGAGTCGAGAAGGACTCCAAGGTTTTGTGGGGAGACTGGAAGGAACAAGTGTGAGGAGGGGGAATGAGAAATTTGTTTTTGGTCTGGTTAAGTTTGAAAAGCCTATTGGACTTCCAACTACAGATTTCAAGCTGGCAGTTGGATAGAAGACTTTAGCACTTACAGGAGAGGTACAGGCTGGAGATAAAAATTGGGGTATTTTCAACAAAGACATCAGAAGTTCTCTGTCCTGGCAACTCATTAGATTCATGTAGGGAGTTTAAAATAAAAAACAAAACAAAAATGTGCCTAGGCTCCATCCCCCAACAATGAAGTAAGAATTTATTAAGGTAGGGATCGGGCATCAGTATTTTTTAAAAATGTACCAGGGTTAGGACTTGGGAAGATGAGAAGAAACCATAAAGAAAATGGAAAAGGCAACTGCCTATGAGACAGGCAGAGGAAATCATGCAAGTGGGATGTGCCTTAAGTCAAGTAAATAAAGTGTTTCAAGAAGGAGGTAGTAACAAACAGCCAGATGCTACTAATGACTCAAGTAAGATGAGGACTGAGCAATGGTCATCAGACTAAGCAAAATGTAGATCATTGTTTTCCTTGACAACCTCTCTTGGAGTGGATTTAGGAGAGGTTTTACATTGATAAGCACAATCATGTTTATTTATATTAAAACAATATCTGGTAATTAAAAACAGCACCTCTGACACTCAGATCCCATTAGAAGTTCTCAGTCCTGCCAGGTCTTGCTCAGGCATCACCCATAACTCAATAGGCAGGACAAGGTCACTGGAGATTTGGTCCTGCAGATGATATGAACCTGCATATTCTTCTCTGAGCTAGGATGAAGAAGGAATCTTTCAACTTGATTACCAAGGAGAAAGGGTGTTAAGCCATCTAGTCCCTCCCAGGAGTCAAGTCATTCATCTATAAGAAGGCAGAAGGGGACTACATAGGACAAACGAAAGCAGATGCTAAGAAAACAAGAGTTCCTCCTCTTTTTTTATTTGAGAAAAAAAGTCCTGTGTTTTCTCTGCAACAAACACCAAACAAATGCTTAACTTATATTACACTCTAAATGTTAACAAACCTGAGCTTTGCTACATCCTGGAACAGAGGGAGTTCAAAGATTTGATTTATTGACCAAGTTCTGCTGCTCAAATTCAAGTCCATGTCTTCTAGGTGTTCTTTTCTCCAGTCCTCCAGGGTCACTTTCTACTTGTTGGCCCTGAATTTGCTCTCAATTTATTCATAAATCTGGTTAGAGGCATCCACTGCTTACCAAGAGCCTTTCCCCAACTCAAGCTAAGGGGCTAACACTTTCTCTCACCCCACTGCACTCCCAATCACTGATGAAGAGCAAGGATGAAATCAAGGATATTTGGAGAACACAGTGTGGTAATCTTATATAGGGTGATGTTAAAATTCTCATCCTAGGGGGACAGATGTGGCTCAAATGGTTGGGCGTCAGTCTTCCATATGGATGGACTTGGGTTTGATCCCCGGGAATTCCTGGTTAAAAAAAAAAAAAAAATTCTCATCCTAGGAAGCGGATGTGGCTCAATCAGTTGGGTGCCCGCCTACCACACGGGAGATCCCGGGTTCAGTTCCCGGTGCCTCTTGGAGAAGGTAAGCAAACAACAAGTAGACAAATGTAAAAACCAACTCAGGGGAGCCGATGTGGCTCAGTGATTGAATGCCAGCTTCCCACATATGAAGTCCCAGGTTCAATCACTGGCTCTGGTACCTAAAAAAAAATGATAATTTAAGAACATGTCTATATTGGGATAAATAATTCAATCCATCACAACCCCCAAATATTAAAGACTGCTGACTTGGAATGACCCTTGTGTTTTTATCCTAGAGGATTACAGAAAATTCCAGGATTGAGGATCCTAAATTGACCTTCATTTCCTACTTGAAGACATGACTAACATCTAGGAGCACTATACAAACATGATGAAATAAAGGGATTAAAGAGAATACACACTTTCTTTGTCCAATATTGTTAATGTTCACCTGAAAAAGCTTATTATCCATAATAACATGCAGAGTCCATACTGTTTACTCTACAATCCTCAGCATTTACTTGGGCTACTTGCCCTATAAGCTGTTTTCTGTTTTGTTTTGGTTTGGTTTGTTTTTTTTGAGGATTGAACCTGGGACTTCATGTGTGGGAAGCTGGGGCTCAACTACTGAGCCACATCAGCTCCCCTGAGTTGGTTTTTACATTTGTTTTGTTTGTTGTTTCTTTTTGTTTGTTTTTTAGAAGGCACTGGGGACTGAACCCAGGACTTCCCATGTAGGAAGCAGGCACTCAACCGTTTGAGCCACATCTGCTCCCCCCATAAGCTTTTAATAATATCAACCTTAGATTCCAAGGAAACTAAATCATTTGAGCCTAACTCTGTCCCTCCTCATCTCACACCCATGCCCACATATTATAATGCATTCCAAAGCCAATTATAGGTTTTTGGTGGTTCACTGTGATTGATTTTCTGTTCCACTAAGCTTATTCATAGAATAGGTAATGTAACATTGGAGCAAGAGGTAGCCTGCCTTTTTTGCAATATAAGGACTGCACAACAAGGGTCAGGGACCAGTATGGGTATTATTGGCACACTGAGGAGAAAGCTGAAAAGTGAGGGAAATGAAGAAAATGTGCTACTCAACATGGACAAACGTTGAAAGCAATATGCTAAGTGAAAGAAGCCAAACACAAAAGGCCACATTTGGAATGATTCCGTTTATATGAAATGTCCAGAATAGGCAAATCCACAGAAACAGAAAGTAGATTAGTGATTTCCAGAGGCTGGGGGGAGAGGAGAATGGGAAGTGACTATACAGGGTTTCTTTTTGGAGTGGTGAAAATTTTTTGGAATTAAATAATGGCAATGATTGTACAACTTTGTGAATATACTAAAAACCACTGAATTATACACTTCAAAAGGGTGAATGTTATGGCATTTGAATTATATCTCAATTTATAAAAAGAAGAAAAAAGAAAAGATGTGACTCAAAAAGGATTCATCACAATTATAGCTGAATCACTTCTTTGGAAATAAATTTTAGGGCACAGTCTTGAGATATTTCTTTTTCTTTCATTTGCTCTTTTTTTTTTTTTAATTGCAAAAACATATTTACAACATAAACTTTTCCATCTCAATCACTCCAAAGTATACCATTCAGTGGGATTATTCACATTTAAAATGTTGCACTATCCTCACTACCATCTATTACCAGAACTTTCCTATCACCCCAAACAGAAACCCTGCACTCATTATTTATTAACTCCCCAAACCCCTCCTCCCCTACCCCTGATAACCTGTACTGTAATTTCTGTCTCTCTGAATTTGCATATTCTAGTCATTTCATTTAAGTGAAATCATACACTATCTGTCTCTTTGTGTCTTACTTATTTCACTCAATGTTATGTCTTCCAGGTTGATCCATGTTGTAGTATGTATCAGAACGTCATTCCTTTTCAGGGCCGAATAATATTCTATTGCATGCATAGAAACTTTTTCTTTACCCAGTCTTATGTTATTTTCATTTGTGTTGCTTCCACCTTTTGGCTATTGTGAATAATGATACAATGAACTTTGGTGTATGAGTATCTGTTCATGTCCTTGCTTTCAATTCTTTGGGGTATGTGCCTAGAAGTGGAACTGCCAGGTCATATGGAAGTTCTATGTTTAATTTTTTGAGGAGCCATTAAGCCTTTCTACAGTAGCTTTCCCATTTTACATTCCCACCAACAATGCATGAGGATTCCTATTCTCCACATCCTGGCTACAACTAATTTTTTTCGGTTTTGTTTTGTTTTGTATTTTAAATAGTAGTCATTCTAGTGGGTATGAAGTGGTATCTCACTGTGGCTTTGATCTGCATTTTAAAAATATTTCTTATGCATATAGTTCTATGCTGTTTAACCTCATTCACAGCCCAGACGATGGAATTCATATTTTGGCTTTTCTGTTTACAAAAATACATGCATACTTTTAAAATTTCAGAAAATACTAGAAGATATAAAGAATAAAATAACGTGAAAAGCTATCACCCACAAGAGGGCCACTATTAACATTTTGGTATATATTTTTCATACTATTTTTCTATACATAAGTAACGGGGAAAATATTTTTCTATGCATATGTAACAGGAAAACTATATTAATGTGTTTTTTACTTTTGCACTTCTTTTATGTCACCACCCCTCATTCTGTACAAAGCATCATTTTTTCTTGGAGGATTAGGATTTTAACAGCAGAAATGCAAAGAGTGGAAAAGGAGTCAATGTTCATGTTTTGACTTCTAAAATATGAATTTTGATCAGGATTTAGATAAGAGTTTTGAAAGCTATCTTTTAAAATTTCTTAATTTCTCATTAACATAAGAAGAGACAGAGCCAATCAACTAAATGATGAGGTTTTACCAAGAGCCAGGGGTAGAGAGACCTCAGGATGACGGTACCAACCAGAAAAGAGGATTTCAGTTCAGAGGATTATGGGGGAAAAGAAGGAAATGGAGGAAGGGGAAGTAGACAGTCAGACATGTGTCTTCTAAATCCACTGTCTGGGCTGAATTCTGGAAGAGAAAAGCATGTTGGACAGATTGAGGGATGAAAAAATAAAGTAGGAATTTTCTCCACATACCAGCTGAAAGCAAAGGAGCCTTTGCTCTACTCACCAAAGGAAACGTAGGAGGAGACTACGGCTCCAGGAGAGCCCATGCTAGTAGGGGCAGGGGGGTGGCAATAGCAGAGAAACAGTGGGGCATGACTAGATAGATGAGGCAGAATAGCAGTCCCAAACTGGTCGTAGGTCCACTGTGTGATATGGAAGGGGCTCCTCCAGGGGGAATCCTAAAACAGCCAAGCCTGTATTAGGGAACAGCCAGCATGCATCGACCAGACTAGCCGCGCTGCATTGGAAAACCAGCCCCCCATTCAATGCCATGAGGACGGGGGAGTACTCTCTACACACAGATGCCATCTTGGGAAGGGGGTGGAGGGAAGAACATCTTATTAGGGAATTGAACTTTGAATTGACTGGATATTTACCCAACAGAAACTATTTGAAATCAAAATAGTTAAACCAAAAGAGGCTATTTAATCTCAAGGAGACTGAGATAACTTTAATTCAAGGATGGGAATCATTAGAATAGTGAGCAGATTAGATCAGTTAAGAAAGTAAGGAAACTACATGCTCTTCTGAGTAGAGCAGTGCATAGTCTATGTCCCCACTAACAGAGCTGATAAATAACTTTTGGCAAAATAAGGTCATAGCATACATACTTTTGTAACCTGATGCTTTTCACTTTACAATATTATTTCATTATTTTATTTACTAATTCTTTCCCCTAATAGGAAATAAGTGTCATGAGGCCAAGGACTGTTTTATACTTTTTATATCTACTTGTATTTCTTTGTATCTTCCTCAGTGATGAGCACAAAGCAGACCCTCCATGTCACAACCATCTAAACCATGTCTAGTTGTCTCCCTATAGGAATAATAATAATAGTAATAATAAAACCTTGAAGTAAGATAGTTTGGAAGAAAGGGCCAGTGGAAAGAACATTGAGCAGGAAGCCATGTACCTGAGTTGTTGTTTTGGTTTTTTTTAAAAAAGCAATTTTATTGAGATATATGCATCTAACATACACTCCATCTAAAGTGTACATTCAGTGGCTTTTGATATACCTGAGTTTTTGTCCTCATCAGCCACTCTGATTTTAATCAGGTTATTTTACCTCCTGTGGTCTCAGTTTCTCCACCTATAAAATGGAAACAATCTTTCCACTACCTTACTTAGATGTTATGAGATTCAAATAAGGAAATGTACATGAAATCTCTTAGAAAAAAATGCAAAATGATCACATACAATGTTTAATCCATTAAACATTACATTAGATTTAATCCATTAAACATAAACATTAGATTGCAATATTTAACCTAGTGACTACTGACTAGAATTCCAACATGCCTGAGATCAGGCTTTCTTTGCCTGCTTTCCTCCTTGTACAACTTTCATTCCTGCAGTGCCCTCCACCACCAGCCCCAAACCACCCCCACCAGTTCCTTCTGACTACAGCAGCCAGACTGTAGTCAATGATCTCTGGGTAAATACTTGTTTTTAAAGAACAACTGAAAGATTTTTAATTAGCTGATTTGTGACACTGTTTCCTGGACACAGATGGAAAAGGGTTATTTAGAGACTGGAAAACAATAAGGGCATTTTTCATTCTAACAGTGATTAAAGGACTGTAAACCTTTGCCCTACACCAATTAGCAGGTCTTGCTGGTCTTGCCTGAAAACAAACAAATAAAGTAGGGGTTTTCTCCACACACCACTAAGCAAGCTGTGTGGCCAGGATGTCACCAGGCAAGGCACTGCACCTCCATTCCTGACCACGAGAACTCTGGGACCACACTCCGTGGTATGTGGAATACAGTTCTAGAGCCGCAGTAAAACCCAGAGCCTGCCTCTAGTGGTTTCGGAATATAAACCCAGCATGGCCCTGAATAATTCTGTTTCTTTCTTTTTTTCAATCAAATCCCAATTTAAATATCACTCATATTTAAACATATCTCTGCAAAGTATCTTCTTGAAAAGAATAATTTTGTAATGTTGAACAATTATTCATTCACTTAGCAAACTACATTGTAGTAAGTGTAGTAGTAGATGTTCCTTGGCACAAAGGAAGGACCGAACAACTCAGCTTGGGTGTTGCAGGAAATGTTTCACGGAGAAGGCCCTTGGGCTGGATGTTTTCATTCACGCACTCATTCAACAAATATTTACTGATCTCTTTATATGTCAGGCACTGTTCAAGGTACTAGGACGATAGAAGTAAACAAAACATGAAAATACCTGCCCTCACAAAATTTACATTCTTGTGTAGACAATAAAGTAAATATGTTTCATATTTATCTAACTAGTAATAAGTGCTAAGAAAAAAAATTAAACATTGAATGAAAATGTGAAATTGTAGCTAAGAAAGCCTTTGAAGAGCTCACTGAGAAGGCAACTCTTGAGTAAAGAGCTGAAGAAGGTGCAGAAACAACCCTTAGGGATAGCAAGGAGTGATGTGGCAGAGGGAACAGGAAGCAGAAAGGCCCTGAGGTAGACATGTGTCCAGAATGTTTGAGAAATAGCAAGGTCAGTGTCCCTAGAGAAGAGTGAAGGAGGGGGGTGAGTAGTAGGAAATGAGGTTAGAGAGGTAACTGGCGAGGGTGATGGTAGACTTTAGATAGGAAGTCATCGGAAAGTTCAGAGCAAGTAGTGACATGCCTGACAAGATGACACTACGTGCGTTCATGGGGGCAAGAGCAGAAAAGATCAGTTGGGAGGTCCTTGCAGTAGTGTAGGTGAAAGATGGTGGGCCAGATTGGTAGCAGAGCGGGTGGAGAGAAATGGTCAAATTCTGTACGTATTTAGAAGAGAGTACCAACATGACTTGTAACAGGATTGAATGTGAAATGTTAGTCAAAGAAAGGACTCAGGAAAGCACCAAGGTTTTGGCCTGAAGAACTATAAGGATGGAGTTGCCATTAACTGAAATGGGACAGACTGGGAGGGGGTGGTTTAGGGGAATAGAATATGTTAGGCTTGAGATGCTTTTCACATCCAACTAGAGATGTCAAACAGACAGTTGTATATTTTGATCTGAAGTTCAGGGCTGAGGTTGGGTTTGGAAATATAAACTGGGGCACCACCAGAATATGGATCAAATTTAAATGCCATGAGTTTGGATAAAATAACTAAGAAAGAATGAGGATAGAAAAAAGAATAGGGAGCGGATGTGGCTCAAGCAATTGAGCGCCTTCTTCCCACATGGGCAGTCCTGGGTTCTGTTCCCGGTGCCTCCTAAAAAGCAAAAACAAAAAACAGACAACAAGCAAACAAATGAAAGAACCAACTCAGGAGAGCCAATATGGCTTAGTAGCTGAACACTGGCTTCCCATACAAGGTCCCGGGTTCAATCCCCAGCCCCAGTACCTCAAAAATTAAATAAATAAATAAATAAATATAAAGAGTAAGAAAGAAAGGAAGAACATTCCAGATAATAGGAGAAATAAATGTAAAGACAAGAAAGAAGGGACAGAAATTAGTTTGGTTACTCTAGAACCAGGGTTGACAAATTTTTTCTGTAAAAGGTCAGATAATAAATATTTTAAACTCTGAGGGTCATATTGTCTCTGTTGCAGCTACTCAACTCTGCCATGGTAGCACAAAAGCAGCCATGGATAACAGCTAAATGAATGAGAGTGGCTGTACTCAAAAATTTATTTATGGTTACTGAAAGTTGAATTCCATATAATTTTCATATGTTGTAAAATATCATTTATCTTTTGATTTTTTCAACCATTTGAAAAATGTAAAAACCATTCTTAGCTTGCAGGCCATACAAAAACAGGCAATAGGCCAGATTTGGTCCATAGGCTGTTATTTTCTGACTCCTGGGCTAGAATATATGGTATAATTACGGAGCAGTGGGAAATGAAGTTGGAGAAGTAGGCAGAGTTTATGTCATGGGCCAGAAATATTAGGTGTAAAAGTGAACAGTACATGCCTTGCACTCAATAAATGGTAGATACCCTTATTGATTTGATGTGTCATGTAGAGGGAACTAGAAGACAACTTTAAGGAGGTGAGATTCATAGTCAGAACTGGGACCTACAATCACCAGATTTAGCAATAGCTAAACCAAGAGAAGACGGAGGATAAAAGGACCTTAACTGGGATAGTGGATGACTTGAGGGGACCCAAGGCCCCAGCAAGACATACTTGGTGATAGATACTCTATAAATGCACACGTGGATGACAAGATGTAATAACACTTTAATTTAACAAAACATGCTTGGAAACTCGTGATTTCAGGCATGATTCACCTGCAGTCCATGATCTGCGATCTTCAATCGTTAAAATGAAAGATGCTTCAGAGCAAATGAATCATATTTCTGTGCTATAGGAGCATCTTTAATTATATGCAAACTTATCAAAACAAAGATAAACCTGGTGTATCAATGTATGAGTTAAAAGTGTTCCCCATTCTGCTCAGAATCGCCTGGCAAGATGTAGGCTGGGTGGTAAAGTGAAGAATTGCCACTGTTCTCCCCAATCCACCTCCCCACCAGCAGGGCAGAAGGTCGGGGTTTACTTGTTCTGCTGCTTACCAGTTGTGTGATTTTAGCCCAAGCCCTTAATCTCATTGGCCTCACTCTTCTCACCTATAAAATGAACCTAATAATATATTTACCATTTGAAAGATAAGAATAAATTATTTACCTTTGGTTCCTTTCAGTTCATTTTCATCGTTTTAACAAACAACAACAAAAACCCTACCTGGTGACCTAGCCTGCAGGGTTCCCTAATTATCATTATTGTTTTAAAGTAAATCATTATTGTTTTAAAGTAAATGTTATTTTATTCCATTATAGATATAAGACATGATCATTGTAGAAAATTGGGAAAATACTGGAAAGGAGAAGGATGGTGGCATGGAGGTGGAGAAATGGAACACTGATTTTTATTTTTTTAAGTATCCCCTTACCCCAAGGAAATCACTATTAAAAGTTTGAAGTTTTTGGTTTTTGTCTTTCTATAATTGTTATTATTTTAAATTTCCAAAAATTTTGCCCCCATAAAATTTCAGCCTGCCGTGAAATAACTTGAAAACACTAGAATATATTAATATTATATAACAGGCATTTTTCTTCTTCAGTGCATGAAACCTCATGGTTCATCAGCAATGTAAGATTAAGATGGTAAGAATGTGCTTTAGGACTATTTGCTGAATACTTAAAAAAATAAAAATCAGTGTTCCATTTTTGAAGAACAGCTGGCTGTGACTCTTTCTTCCCTGCAGTTTTTGTTTTATGGTCCCTTCTGATTTTTAGCTGTAATTAATTTACTGGAAACATTTTACAGGACTTAATTAACAATGCAAACACATAGTTGTACGAGAAAAGTCTGTTTTGTTATTCGTGCCTCTATAATTTTTAAATCATAATTTTTAAAAGAGGCTATCAGATCTAGATCAAATTATATTAACTATAAAACCCCTTTTTAATTGCAATTTTAAAAATTCCCAAGAATCATCTAACAGCCTACAAATGAACTTTAAGGAATATTTGACAAAATAAAAATTCCACTCCAACAAGATAATGTCCTCTGAAAATTGTTAAAAGGAACTAGAGCTATGATGATAAATTAATCAACAGCTATTGAGCATTTCCTGCCTTCCAGTTCTCACATACATTCTTGCCCTTCACAATATTGTTGTGGCTAGGAGGGGGAAAGATATACCTTGTTAATGATTTCTGTGCCTGTTTTGCCCACATTGCCCAGAAAGTCTTTTCAGGACCATTCTTTGGAATACGTGCAGTCCAGGTGAAAGCTGGGCATTTGCTAGTGAATTTAATGTCAGTGTCAATTTTCAGGTCCGGAACCTTTCTCTTTGGCATAGAGGAAAAAAGCACTAGACTAAGGTACTGGGTCCTAAGTCTGACCCTGTCACTCAGTGTCCCTGAGTTATTCATTTAAACTAAATGAGCTTTCGTTTCCCCATTTGTAAAATGAGGATAGTAATAGCTGCCCTGCCTACCTCTCAGGGTTGTTATAAGGAACAAATAAGATAATACAAGTAAAAAGTGCTTTAAAAACTGTTAAGTGCTAAATAACTGTCAAGTGCTAAATAACTGTCAAGTGCTTTTGTTTTTATTCATGTACCGGATCCTATTTTTGCTCAATCCATCACCATGAAGCTTTAGGAACTGAGACTACTCCCCCAAACAGACTTCCTCATATAAACATAATACCATAGTTTAAAGACCAGATGAGAAATTTTCAAGGACAAAATTTTCCTTTAGGTTTCAGTAATAAGAGAAAATATTTCAAACTTTCCTATTTACAACCTGTCTCAGCAAGATATTTAATAGCAAGTTGGAAAGTGGTTTTCTTTATCTGCTCACATAATAATTAGATAGATTAACAGATTTGATAACTGAAAGCTAAAGCTGTATATGCCTGAGAGGAGACTATGAAACACTTCTTTAAGAGAACATTTCCTGCTTGTGTCTTGTCATTCACTATCCACAAAGGAAAATTGAACAAGCCATATCCTAGCAGATAATGAACATCCTTGCCGGAAGCAGGCTGTTAAATTGCCTAGGTGAAAATAACATTCAAAAAATATTGAGCACCTAGAGGTCTTAGGTTTATTCATTTTTTCATTCATTCATTCATTCATTCATTCATTTTACCATAATATGCTGGACTCTGCATTAGGTGCCAGAGAAACAAAACTGAGTGAGCACCATTCATACCTTCAAGGAGCTCTCAATCTGGTGGGAAAAAATTATCAAGTAAACAATTACAATATAATATGGTGAGTACCAGGGAGCTCTAAGGAATGTTTCTATTGTGGATTTGCGCTAACTGCTGTGAGGAATACCTTAGAAATATCAAATTGATTGCTAACATTAGGGCCTTATAAAATCCATTAGAAATATAAAACCCTATTAAATACCTTTGGAAATCGGTTTGGTGGTTCCTCAAAAGTTGAAAATAGAATTACCATATGACCCAGAAATCCCACTTCTTGGTATATACCCAAAAGAATTGAAAGCAGGGATTCAAACAGGTATTTGTACACCATAGTAGCATTATTCACAATAGTCAAAAAGTTGAAGCAACCCAAGTGTCCATCAATAAATGGATGGATAAACAAAATGTGGTATATACACAAAACGGTATATTATTCAGCTGTAAAAAGGAATGAATTTCTGATACTTGCGACAACCTGGATGAACCTTGAAGACTTCATGTTAAGTGAAATAAGCTAGACACAAAAAGACAAAAATTGTGTGATCTTGCTTATATGAAATACCTAGAAGGAGAAAATTTCATAGGGACAGAAAGTAGATTATAGGTTACCAGGGTGTTACAGGGTAGGGTTGGGGGAGAGTTGTTTAATTTGTGCAGAATATCTGAGGCGATGAGAAAGTTGGAGTAATGGATATTGGTGATGGTAGCACAATATTGTGAATGTAATTTATACTGAGTTGTACCCTTGAATGTGGTTTAAATGGGAAGTTTTGAGTTATATGTATGTTACTACAAGTAAAAGTTTTTTAAAAACCCATGAAATGTTAATTACTATTATTATATTCTCTGGTGTTCTTTTAGTACTATGAGAGAGGGTACATAAACCAAGTGATATTTTATGTCTAAATTTTTTTAATTTAGTTTTTATTATAAAAGTAATGCATTCTTCCTGGAGAGAGTGTAAATAATACCAAACTTACCAGAAGTAATCGTGGCTAACAGTTTGGTATATTCTATTTCATCTAAGACGCCATCAACTGAGAGACATCCTAAATTCAAAAATAGTAAAAGATAAAGGAAAAAAGGATTTTAGTAAGTACTTGAAGTCTTAGATCCATATAAGCATAGGGCAGTGGCACTCAGGTAGGTCTGAGAAAACTACACAGGAAAAGCAGCAAGAAATCTGGCTTGCATTATTCAGAGAGGATTATATTCATTTTCATACTAATGTTTTGTACTTCTAGGCGCTATATATTGAACTCAGCCCTGGCTCTTAGAAGATGCTGTCTATATTCCCAGAGTTGCATTTAGTACCTTATGAGTAGATTTGTCCTTCAGAAGATTTATTCTGTATTACCCAAGTGAACCTTTGTCAGGAAGCAGATAAATTGCTAGTTTCTTAAACATTGGTCAATATGTATATATTATGTATGTATGTATATATTAGTCCCACATGGACATAACAGATATGAAAGGGCAAATGGCTTTTTTTTCATTCATTGTCCTATATATTTTTTTCTCTACTAAAATCCAAAGAGTTTTATGGAATGAAAAATGTTGGGATGCCCCCTGCCTAACTGTCAGGTCTCTTTGTTTCAGAAATATTAAGGAGGCAGCATGGTAAAACATGGTATAACAGGAAGACTTGAGTAGGGAGACCTAGGTTCTACTCTTAGCTCTACCTCTAATTAGATGTGTAATTTAGACAAATCACTTAACCTCTCTAGACCTCTATTTCTCATCTCTAATTGCTCTACTCTAGTCCATAGGTTATTTTAAAGATCAAAAGAAATCATAAGTATGGAAGCATTTCAAAAAAATGTAGCACATGCACACCATAAGGTATTATTAATACTCACATTTATTATTGGTCTACAAATGCCACTCTTAGACTCAGGTAAGAGGAGCCTGCCCTGGGCTCTGCACTTCAAAGGGCCTTGCATATCACAAACACATACACGTACAAATTTATTAAATATCTAACCACATGTACCTAGGAGGCAAGGCCTCAACTCTGCCGATAGCAATGACATTCTTTGGAGTGATTCAAGGATTTTATAATATTTCCTGGACCTGCACAGAGATGGATCATCTTGATTAAACACATCAAATTTGACTTCACAGCCACCCTCAGTTAACAATGGAGATGCCATTTAAATGCTGTTAGAGCAGTTAGATTTAATTTAGACAAGATAGTAAGCTTCACTGAATAGTTAGATGAAACAATAGTAGATTCTCAAATAAATAGGAAATCGTGCCCTTTGGTGGAAAATAATTTTGATTTTTTGCCAGCCACGTTTATTTAGTGTGGACTGTAGCTTCCTATTAATGATGTTAGCAAAAGCTTACAAAAAACATCTTATAAAAGATCTAAGTTTGGCTATTTACTTTTTGTTTGTTTAATTGAATGTCATTTTACTGAGCCATTCCTATTTTTTGAGATAATTTCAAACTTACAAACAGTTGCAAAAATAATACAAAATCCTAAAAACTTTTTCAAAAAATCCATACAGAGAACTCCAACATACCCCAGTCCACCCAGATACCCATATCCACCAACTTTTAACATTTTGCCACATTTACCATACCGTTCTATTCATTCATCTGTCTATCTGCCTATCTATTTATCTATTTTCTAAACCTTTGAGAGTAAATTGCATGCATCATGCTCCTTAAACATTTAATATTTCCATGTTCATTTCCTAAGAACAAGGATCGTCACTTATGTAACCACCTTAAGTACAGTTATCAAGTTCTATTGATATAAATCTTAGTCTATATTCCAAGTTTTTTATATGTCCCAATAATGTGCTTTAGGGCCTTTCCTCCTCCATTATTAGATCCAGTCCAGCATCATGTATTGTATTTAATTCCCATTGTCTTTTTGGTTGCTCTTTAAAAAAAAAAAATTCTGGAAACATATATACAACATTACCTTTCCTATCTCTACAATTCTGAAGCATACTGTATTAGCCAAAGGGGTGCTGATGCAAAATACCAGAAATCTGTTGGCTTTTATAAAGGGTATTTATTTGGGGTAGAAGCTCACAGTTACCAGGCCATAAAG
>JAQZBX010017291.1:10652-35816 GCA_029593785.1 Cabassous unicinctus | reverse complement strand
CTTTACTCATCTAGTAGGGCATTTTGATATTTGTTAAATTCGTATTGGGCCATTGCTATGTGCCAGGCGCTATACTAGTACCAGGGCCAGGAGTAGGGTGAGGCAAGCAAGGTGCTGAGGGTGCAAAATGTAAAGAAGCGCTCACTTGCACAACCCCAACAGTAACTTCCTCCTTAAATTTTGTACCTCAGGCACCGCATTCACCTCATCCTAGCCCCAGCCCTGGTGAGCACTGAGATATAAATAAGAAAAGACATGATGTTGATCCTCAGGGAATCATCCAGAAAGGGAGGCAAACACAAAACCATATAAAAATCCATGCAAAGTAACAAGAAAAGTCACAGGAGAGTGACACAAGAGAGTGCCAGGACCAGACGTGCCGAAAAACCAGAAACTAAGGTGGCACAGGCGTAGGACGCCTCTATCCCTCATCGGAGTTTCCGAGGATTGAACCCCAGTGAAGACAGGAGGAGAAGGATGAGAAGAGAGGGCAGGAAATGGACACAGAGAGTTGCCCAGCGAATGGACACAAAAGTAGCAAAGATGGGGGGGGGGAGGTAAAAGTGGATGGAAGTAAATAAATAAACAAATAAATAATCCTTAAAAAGAAGGAAAAGGTATAGGGGAGTAAGACATGGACTATGGTTGGTAGTAATACTTTGACGATGCTCTTTCATGGTTTGTTAACAAATGTTTCACAACAGTGCAAAGTATTTGTGGTGGGGTGATGTGTGGGAGCCCTGTATGATATTATGCATGTTTGTTTTGTAAGTTCACAATGTGTACTGAACACTTACAGTTTATGCATGTTCATGTATGAATGATATACTTCAATAAATTGTTTAAAAAAAAAAAAAGTCATGGAGGTAGGGACAAGGTACTGTGCTTGATGAAATGATACCATGGGCTAATTTAAAGTGAATGAGATGGAGTGCGATAGAAACCTGTGAAGAGATTATGTGAATTTTTTTAAGCATCTGAAATGAAATGGAGAAATTTAGCGACAATAGCTTTATGCTTCCCAACACCCAGAGCTGAGTGAATGAGGTGGGGTGTGTGTTGGGGGTGAGGGGAGGACTTCAGGCTCGTCCTTGCTGCTGGCAACCCTAGAGCCACACAGGGTAACTGAAGGAGAATGGATGGTAACCCTTCCAAGTCAGTTCTCAATACTTCAACGGAGGCCTGATGCCCGGTTGTTGCTGCTGATTTCCGAGCTCATGCTTGTGTTATAAAGCACTCTCACCCAAGGTAAAAGTCTACACCACCACCATATCTTCCATCTCTCAGAACTTTATCCTGCACCCTGAAAATTATCCCTCTGCTTTTCGTAATGAGAAAGCAGGAACATAAAAGAATAATGCTAGATTTTCTTTGTTAAAAAATGAGAAAACAGGAACATAGTGTTTATTATTGTGGGTATTTCCAAAGAGGTAACTAAAATTTTATGACAGCCTTGTTAGAAACTCTATAAATCAGTTGACAGCGTCTCTGTTTTAAAATCTCTTCTGCATATAAGCAGTAAAATGAAGCACACATTGGAAATTCTGATGATTTCAAACTTCAGACTTTCTTTTAAAGTAATAACTTTAATTCAGTTCTTTCTGGCATAAACTTTTTCATCCCATTATGTCAAAAATTGTATTATCCATCCATTTGTCTGTCAGAACGTCTCCCTGTGGGCCGATAGACTCCTGGCTTCTCGACTCGAAACCTCCCCATTACATCCTGCTATCAAGAGTCACAATTTTCTATGAAAGTCTCTGGTGACTTTTGACAATGTTTTACAGAGAACTAGACCAGGAAGCCCAGAGTTAAAGGAAATCTTCCATTCTGGCAATGAATATGTAATAGGCATTACACTGTGCAGTATTCCAAAAAATGTAAGGTTCATTAAGTCTTTCTAAAGCAGGGACTTCTGTGTAGCTTTGAAGGAACCTGTCTTTACAATGGCATTAGCAAATGGCACTTTGGGGCAGAGAATATTAATATTGCGCATTAAGAAACAAATTTGTTTAAATGCTGTATAGCTATATGTAGATGCTGATGATCCAGAAATAAATAAAAAGTGAATAGTTGTCCAACTTTGTATGTAAATTGCCTTTTGCTTATATACATAAGAATGCTTTTTGCTCCTAAATTCCTTCATATTAACAAGCAGGAGTGTAACTAATATATAAACTAAAGTCATTCTCTTTAATGAGAATGCTAAATATTTTAAAGAAATGCATGGCTGTGAAATATTGTCAAGGGCATTTTTATACTTAAGTTTAAGAACGCTTATGACTTAACTGCTGAATTATTTAACATATTCAGCCTGGAAGCACTATTTATGTATGTTTTTTAATGTTTGTACTTATGTTGGCTTTTCTTTGCTAAGGATTTAGGACCTTTGATTTCTGTTTATAAAATTTACATTTTTAATCTGCTATTTCTATGTATTTCCCATTTGACAGTGGCAACAATATCCAGAAGGGCGGGGGGGGGAGAAAGGAAAAATCTCACAGAGCCTGAAACAAGGGCTGTACATGAGAGAAACTTAAGGCACACTACTAAGAGAATGAAGTCAACTTTGGAAGCAAAATATAAGTCCTTTTCAATGAACCACCTGTATAACTAAAATAATAGATGTAGAAATATGTACCTGATTTCCAAGCTTTTCCCAAGGAAGCTACCAAAGACAGGAAGCTGAGTTATCTTGTGCAAAAATACAATCCCACACAATCAGCATTTGCTACTTTGAGTTGTCAGCTTCTATTTTTCACCTATGTATTGTTTTGCAATTATTGCCCAGGCACAGATTTATCAAAGCAACATAAAAACACATTTTCTCTAATTTTTCTTCAATTAACCTTGATTTCTATTTCTTCAATATAGAAAGATCCCTCAAAGATTCAAGAGGGATTCTGAGTGGAACCCCCATCAATGCCACTCAGGAAATGGAAACTGACAATCAAAGGTAGTGTGAGGGCAAGTTTTATTTGAGCTATTCCCATTAAATTCTACTCCTGTGGTTAATGATATTAAAATTGTCTAGGTGACTTGGCATGGAAATGTACCTAAAACTTGCTTGAAGGATTTTTGATTCTGCGAAAACAACATTTGGGACAAAGAATGGGCAATTTTTAAGACTGATGTGATTTTGTCTCCTGGTGTTTTACTTTATAAACTATATGTATACATGCATGTAGGTATTATGTATGTATAGATTATATATACATGTTATATAAATATATATTTGCAGAATATATCTATACATATGTATATCTATATATAAAAGCACTTGCAATATTACTGTTATTGAGCCACAATTTTTCTTCTGCCCTAAGACTGAAACGCACAATCATGAGGCCTTGAAGGGATGGGACCTCACTCACGCCGTGGGGGGAGGAACTGAAAAGGCTTCCATGGCTTGTTTAAACCATCAAAGGCCTTCTTGACATTGATTTTCACTTTAATTATTCCATAACAAGTGTCCATCGGGGTCATTAAGTTCACTGTCAAAAAAGGTACCCAATTAAATGAGCCTTGGAAATGCTGAATTAAACAAAATTAAGTAAGAGTTCTCAGCACCTGCACTTTGAGAATCTTCAAGAGAGAAGGTATATGGTCTACCATAGGCCATATATTTTGACCAGGAACCTCTCTTACATTTTTTTCCCAGAGCAGTTCTGGGCTAGTCTTCCACGGAACACACTTTGGGAAACAATGATTTTTGTCAATAAACCCTACTGAATCTGGGTTATGGACTAGGTTCTGTGACAAGAGTCCTCCGTTTCAGAGAAACAAGGTTCATAATCAACCACACTGTGGGAGGAGACCTTGCCAAATTCATGTTTGTGCCCTAATGTTGCAGTGTCTAGCATATATATGTGCTCAATATACAGATGTTGAATTTGTGAATAAATGAATCAATCTAATGGTTTTTACCTAAGTGCACTTGTGAAGTTGATGGCTGTGATTTTTGTTTTAATATTTGTTGAACATTCTAAGGAGATATCAACATACCATTCCCCTAAGTATCATAGTCACCACATCTAAAATTCTGTTCAAGGGAAGAATCTTAAAGAAGACAAGTAATTTGATTGTATGAAAGAGTAAAAGGGATCACAATACATTTACTTGTTATAATGACCATACTACTAACTCACTATTACCAGCTGTTGGAAGGATTTGTAATTTAATATTTTTGTATTTTCCATAGTCCATTCACTTCTCGAAAAAAAAATACATGCATAACACACACACACAAACATTAACTGCATCACAGAAAGGCCAAAAAGGGGTCTGGCCAACGCTGAGAGTTTTTCAGTTTACTGAATTACAGGTATTTGCTCTGTACGAAGCCGTCTGGCCTCGTAAGTAATTCATGAATTGGGTGCCTCGTGTAGCTATTTATCAGATATTCTCACCATACTCCAAAACTGAAATTCTCAGTTGAGTTTTTGAAATTTAATACATACTCTTTTCTTATAGAGCTACATGGCATGTGTTTATGAAATATGTCGATTTAAATCAATTGCGTTTTTGTAGTATACTGAGAATTCTGAGACAGCTCAAGGTATCTGGGTGTGGCACTGGCCAGGATTTGTCATCAACTAGCTACAAACCATGATAATAAGGACATTTAAGTGAATAGGGACATTTCTTTCTATATATTGCACTTTTCCCTCAAAAGAAATTTTGAGGATAGGAGGATACCCTCTCAGGAACAGTTGCCTAAGTTGCCCTATTAGCTTTTTTTACATTTCTGAAAAATGATTTAGCAAGGATCAAAAATCTACTGACTCCTCCATTGGCTGTGCAGGAGAAAACAGCACTCTGACTTCAAGTGAGAGCACAAACAACACTTTGGACTTGCAGATCCAACTAAAGACACATGCCGACGTTCCTTACAGCAGAGCATTTGCCACCATCATCCTGGAACCTGAGGTAGTTTGCCTCAACAGTAGGGACTTAGAGTCACCACTAGGTCAGGCATCAAAGTTCCGGAGTTGTTGCCATGGCTAGAATGTTCAAACAGACATTTTTCTGTAGTCAGGCCTAGGTTGAGCCTGGGAGATTAGTAAAGGCATGAAAATTCCCCTAAGTCCACAGGGTCCAGAGTCCAAGCACTGAAAAGAAGCATAAATAACTGTTATAACACAGAATAATCCCCAAGATGAGTTCTGATATTAGAATAGGAGCTTTCCTTCCCATGCCAGTCAGTTAGTTCAGCAGGTAGATGAAGCTCCACAATTTTAGCAGCAAACTATAGAACGTGGTCCCAAGGAGGAGGTCTTACAATTATTAACAGAGAATTCTTGCAACAAAAGTGAAATGCAGATTCCAGTTTCCTGTAGAGCTCGAAAACAAAAGGTAGGCAACTGAATTAAGGGAAATAAAAAGAGGTGTTTAGTTACTAATCACTAAATGTAAGACAAGAGCTTGGTTTAAAACACCAGGCTAGGGACAAAAAGCCAAGCAGTGGCTACCCAGGAGGAAGGCGGGTAGGGATTACCAAGGGGCAGGAGGAAATTTTGGGAAGGGGTGTTGATAGCTGTGTTCATTATCTTGATTGTGATGCTGGTTTCATGGGTCTCATGGGTATATAAACATGTCAAAACTTGTCAAATTGTATGCTTAAAATGTGTGTCATATAGTTTGTCAATTAAATTTCAATAAAACTCTTGAAGAAATGAAAAAATAAAGCCCTACAAGGCTAAACCCAAGCAAAGACCCAGTGTTCAAGGTGTAAGCATGACAAATAACAACTGAAGATGCAAATGGCTGACTTGTGGACCCAGCAGTTCTTTTGCCTGCTATGGGAAAGTGGAAGAAAGGAGAGAGACAGAGCTCTGACTTCCCTACTGGCATGTGCACTCACTTGGCCTGTAACAGGTGGAGAATTCCAAGTAAAGGAAATAGTGCCATGGAGCAGCCGTACAAAAAGGCATGCTCACTGGAGAGGGCCCAGCAAGTCGTGGCCTATGAGGCCTCATGGGTGACGTTCATTTCTTTGGTGACTTCACCCTGATGGACACATGGCAAAAGGTCCATAGTTAATGAGGGTTTGGTCTGCATTCCTGACCTGATCTGTGAGCACACCAAGAACAGCCTCATCTCACTGGGAGGCTCATGCAAACTCAGTTTGGGAGACTCATGCGTAAAACCTGAATGTTCATTTATTTACTTATAATGAAACAAATTACTCCCATTTAAACCCTTAGGTCTGGCTGCTTAGGCAGTTTCCTTCCCAAGGTTATAGCCTCAAAGAGAAGAATCACCTTCACCAGAAGTTGATATGGAATCAGAACAAGGAGAATCTGTTGGATGACTGGCATGTTAAACGGCATAGCCTGGCATACTTGTCTTCCCAAGAGAAGGTTCTCTCTCTCTGGGATGGGTACTTGGAATGGCCAGAGTTCCTCCTGAGATTTTTTTTAAGTATATACTTTCATATCTGATTAGTCCTTCTTCTGGTAAGGGACTTATTTGTGTAGATTTGGCATTATATTGAATTGGCTGGAAGGCAGGTATTTTTAAATCTGAAAGTCATTCCATCACTGTAAGATTTTGCTTATCTGTACTCTGACCCAGTAGATGTTGACTTTACAGCTTAACCCTCAGGAGGCAATTCTCTTTGTCCTTATTTATGCATTTGTGGGCAGACATTTCATTGCAATTCCCAAATACTTGCCATAGTATGTGTGTAATACTACTGTGTTTCATAAATTAATTATTGCCCTCTAAAATATTGAAAATAAGTAACCATGTATAGTACTTTTCAAAATAACTCTCCAGAAACCTTAGTATTTGATTACTTGAATCATTCAGTTATCTGATTTTCCTGGCAAAGTGTTTACCCTAATGTGGAAGAATGAGATCTTTATAATGGGTATAGATTATTAAGCCTGGCCAACAAACGGCACAGAGTTTCCTTCTTTAGTACAGCTATAAATCATAATGGAGACACTCCTATATCTTTTAAGATAATTCATATAATAGAAATGAGGAGCTTGGGTTTGTTTGGGTCAGTACTCAAAAACATTTTTTAGAAACCTGTGGAATTAGAGACACTTGTCTTCTCTGGCTTAGATAGCACTTTGATCCTTTTAATCACAATGGGATGGAAATTACAGGACTCAAGAGACAAAGTCCAGTCAAGGGCTTTCATTCTCCCCTTATTCTCTATGCAGGCAATATCAATTTTGATATCACACACTCTGGGTTAGGGATTCTTCAATGGACCAAACAGTCTGGAACCTAAAGCTGTGGTGGGGGAGTGGCTTACCTGGAAATGGGGTAGTAACCAAGGGGCCTTGATCACAGTCTAAAGCTAATTCCTTGGAGGAACAACTATGATTTTCCAGCAAAAGAAGGTAAAGGGAGAAATCATTTGATTTCTTTTAATATATTCCCTAGGTAGAGGCTAGGGCCTACAGTAACATCTGGTCACACCTTCTCTTATTTGGAATGAGTTTCTCCCCCAAAGATTTATCAAGATATTTACATCAAAGGAGGAATCAATCAGGATTTCCAAACAAACAGACTTTAGCATGGGGTTTGCAGATATCACATGTTCTTATTTCTTCATGCCTGTATGTTTGGAAGGAGTGCACAGGCCTTTCACACACTTTAGCTAAAAATTATGGATATCACCAATCTGTTGGTCCCCTTTACTTCTCTTGAGGAGTGTGAGATGGGTTCAGGTCCCATTTAAAGCACCTGAGCACCTGGCATAAAGAAAAAGTTGTCATATGGACCTTGAGCCTGCCATCATCCACAAACGGAAGGGCCAGGCCACGTGCTGAAAGCTGGCACTTACACACATGAGTCAATTAATTGCTTGGACAGTTTGTTCTCTTTGACTCCAGTGATTGAATTGGGAATTAAGCAACCACGGTGGTCTATGAGTCAGGGAAAAAGGATTGTAATAATTCACAGGATGACAGAATATCAGGGTTTCATGGCTGAAACGGACATTAGGGAATCTCTAATCCAGTGATTTGTAAATCTTTTTTAATATTGGAACTTTTTTGTTCATTTTTTTAAACAAAATTTTACATAGAACTGCTGCGTAAAATCACCTAATAATGGAACTGATCTGGTAGAAGAAGATACCTAAGGCTCTGAAGAAAAACAGTTTAAAAATCACTGATTTGTAAAATATCCCTATTTTGCACATGTCAGAAGAGAATTGCCTTGTCCAGAGCCCCACATAGAGCAAGTGGCAAGAGAAGACTAGTAACTCGTCTTCTGAGCTGCAGTCTAGCACTTGCTCTTCTTTTGAGGCAGAACTATCTTTCCAGGAAAGACATGTGGAATTGAGGAGAACCAGTGTCTACTCTCTCTGACCACATCAGCACCCAAATACCTATAGTAGGGTGCATAGTATCAGTTGTGGCGGCAGCAGTGATAGAAACAGCCGCCATGAGAAGCAAGGGTGCCTCATTCCCAGACAGTGTTAAAGGGCACACATTATATCATTTGCCACTCAGATCAATGGTGCAAGGTAGATAGGGAAGAATATCATTGTCCTCATTTTACAGATGAGGAAACAGGTCCAGAAAGGTTAAGTGACGTACCTGCTCAAGGTTATTTGTACTAAGTGGCAGAGCTGGGTCTTCAAGTTCCAAATCCTGGGCTCTTTGCCCTAGTCCATAATGCTCTCATTCTATTTTGAATTCCAAACTTTTCCAATTTCCTTCATTTCCCTAAAAACAAGAGTGAAAACCCAGCTCATCCAGGAAAGTAATCATTCTGCTTGGCATTCCATCAACAGTAGGAATTTGAGTAGATGGAGCTCCTCTACGATGAGGATCTACAGCTGGCTGGTTGACTGAAAATGTCTGTTAAAGCCTGGAACTGCAAATATCATCAAACAGACTTCAAATATTTTATTAAAACTTAAAACTTATAAAAGTAGATTATTTGTGAACCTTTGATCTAACCTAAGCTTTTTCTGTGAATCCGCTGTTTGGAGTTCAAGTTGTCTTTCTTGCATAAACCACACACAGAATTTACATCAGCTACATTTTCCAATTTCCGTTTCTTTAAAGTGGGGTGAGAACTAAGAAACACTTGCATAGCGATCTGGATGTAAAATGATTTTCGATTTTTTTTATGATCTCCCCCCAATCCTTTGCAGATGTGTCACGCATGCCTAATTCAGCAGCACACTTTTTTGTGTTTTGCTTTCATCAAGCAGTCCCAAAGGGTGCATTTCAATAACAGAGGAACAACTCTCTTATTTTTGCAGTCATCTTTCATCAATGACCAAATATTTAACTAATCACACTATAACCATAACCATAACAACCACATAAATCCCTTGGAAAACAAGCACACCAGACTATCGATTCACAAATAATTCCACTGGTGATCGTGGAGAGGCAATGGTGTACTACAGAGGAGCTTCTTAGCACACACATCAGTGAAGATGTGGGCACCATTCGTATATTTTACAGAGTTAATAGAGAGCTCTGCTTAATTCAGCATGTTATTAGACAGAGGTCTGTCCAAAGAGCTTGTCCTGACTACTGAATTAACTGGCCCGATTATGTTACTTTGCAGATGTACTGGGAAACTGTTTCATCGGTACATCTTCTGTTTTCCCAGATGATCCAAGCTCTTGGAAAATGAAGACTTGTTTCTTCATTTTTAAAATCCTCTGCTCCTCTTCCCCCATTGCAATAGTTAATATGGGACCCTTCATCTAACAGGTGCTCAAAGAAATATTCTTGTCCAAAATGTTGGGATTAGGAGAACAGGCACTGCTTAGAAAAAAAGCTTGCAGCATTTGAACAATTACATGGTGCTTGGCTTCTGGAATGCCTCATGAGGGCTGTGAGATGGTAGATGTGAAGGTACGTAGAAAACAAATGCAAAATGTGGCATAAATTTTAACTTGGGTACCATCATTATCCTTTCATTTTTTCCAACAATGCTCTTTCCCTGTCTGCACCCCACACACCTCTCCCAGGAATCACTTCCAGTTACGGTCCATGTCCAGTCACATGCTTAGATTTTCTAGAACTTTAGGGGCAACAAAACCTACACGGATGCTATGATTAAGACTCACAAGACTCATCTGTCTTAGGATGTCCTGAAAGATACACCAAGTTAGAAGCTATGGTGGGCACCCAACATCAGAAACTGTAGAGGAAAGAGAAAGCATGTCCCGGTAACTGCAGTCCATACGAATTCTCTTCTACTCTTGAAATGGTCCACTTGAAAAATGGCAATATTTTTGTATGCCAATGAGTGCTTGTAGCAAAACTCAAAGAGTGCTTGTAGCAAAACTGTATTTCCTCTTTGAGGGTATTCTGAAGAATACATTTAGGTAGGGGCTAGCCTTTTCTTCCAGAAACAGCGAGGGCTATCCGTCAATCTACCAGCAAGCCACACATCAAGTTCACTCGACAAAGGGTTAGGGCAGCAAGCCCCCACAATAATGTGGAAACAGAAATATTACAAAGTAAAGGCTTATAAAATAATAAAAATTCTACTTACTCCAGATACCTCCCTGTGCCTGTGGCAAAATACCTTAAGCATTCCACATACGGCGGGCATTGTCTTTATAAGATGGCACCTCATAAAATGGTATTAAATATCACCAACGGGGCTTCATATTTCATCCAGCAGGGTTTAGGCCAGGCATGTTCTATATCACACATTATTAGAATGACATCTGCTTTGCAAGTTGTGTACCCAGGAGCCTACCCGGATCACTCATTTCAGCACTCATTCTCGAGGCTTCTGTGCCTTCATAATGCCTAATATGTTTAACTCATTTTGAACAGCAGTCTAAAGCCTGCCACGGCCCTCTGGCCAAAACTGTAGCTGTCAGACAACGGAGCCAGCTATCAAACATTCCTCATTTATCATTAGTGGTGATGTAGTTGTACAGAAAAATGTGCCCACTGTACTGAGAGGCTGTCAATTGTTCCCCCCTATAAAACTCCTCTCCTCAAATAGGGGCATTTCTCTGTGGAGGCCTTTCCATTACATTCCGTTCCTTTTCCCACAACACTGAATTTATAATGCAAAGAAAATGGGGGACATATATTCATCCAAATGGCCTCTCTGCTACGAGATGAATAAGGAGATCATCAATGGCGGCGTCAGAGCAGGGCTGCACATGCCGTTGGGGGAAATTATTAGAATCAGCCCAGAAAGAGCAAAAAGAAAGAGAAAGAGGGAAAAATCACCCACAGGTTTCGCACTGAGGTTGAATCTGGAATGATAAAAGAGCCCATCTGAAAGTTGGAATCCTCTTTGGAATTACCATGTCCAGAGTAGGATGTGGAGATGACAAGCCTGCCTTGGGAGGCATTGCTATAACTGGGCTTATGACTACTCTCAGGTTGCGAAGTTTGGCCCTTACCATTTTATTCCTCTTCCACCCACATGGTGGCCTCTTCCCACTCAAACACTGTAGCTGTCCCTCTCATGATTCTGCTGGGAGAAAAATGGACTCAATTAGATGTATTTGAAATGCCTCTAGGTCTTCAAGGAGAGTGTATGAGCTGCTGACAGTAATGATAACACATGCTGATTGGCTTCAAAGGGAGAGGCCTGGAGAATGGATTTACTCCCATGATACCCCTGTCAGAGCAAAGTCATTGTCCCATTCTAGAGGTGAGACAACGGTGCCTGGCCTGGAGACATGAATAGGAATCAGTCCCAGAAAGAGAAGGAAAGCATTGCCATGGGCTTCTGGGCCTTTCCCAAGCTCAAACCACTTTCCGTCCAGCAGCAATAACAAATTTCATCTTCAGAAATGAGCAAACTTCAGGATAGCTAGAAACAGCCAATACAGCCAAAAAGAAATAAGCCCTTCGACAAACCCTGTAAGAACATCAAACTATGGAATGGTTTGAGGAATGGAGGAGAGAAATTGTTCTCCACCTGCCCCTTTTTCTCCAGCGTACAGTCCTGCCTTTAACCAAAGCACAGCATGCCCACCAGGATGAAAGGACTGGATCAGAATAGGGCAGCTGATAGCCAGCCTATGGCTGATCACACTCTATTCAGTCTGAGATTAAAAGGAGCATGAGTAATTCCCCTGACATCACCCAGCCTTGCTATTCCCCCAACTTTTGGAGAACCCTCTCCTTCCTGTCTGGGGAAATGAGTCAAGAGCCTCATCAGCCCCGTTGAGCTCTGTGGGTAACTATGTACAACTCCACTGGATATTCTTCAAGGCTCACCCTGGCCAGCTCTGCACAACTTTTTACCTGAAATTTGCCACAGGATTTCTAGTTTCTAGATCAGGGGTCTCCAATCCAATTTTTCTCGTTTTCCCAATTACATTTTTCCAGTTCTAGACTTGTTCCTCTTTTTCTCTCCTAGTCGTTTCCAGGAGCTCACACATCATCAACTGGACAATTTCTTCTCTGCCTCAGTATTTTTACTCTAAAACCACATTTTACTACAAAATACTTGCCCTGGAAACACATGATGATTAACTATCCTCTTGGTTATAATCTCAAAATACAGTCTCTAGGTTCTCTAATCTTCTTTAATTTTCCCTTCCTTTCCTCTAAATCACCCTTCACCTTTTTACACCAGCTTTCTTACAGTGATCCAGGGTTATGCATTCAAAGCATGTTCTTCATCCCATGCTCACAGGGAATTTATGGTTTCTAGTGGAGCTCTTCTACTGAAGACTTGATCAACTCTAATATTTTTCTTATATCCTTTGGCACTGTTCATTCCAACTCAAGGCAGACAACTTAGCTCTCCAACTGATTGGAGATAAAAGAGTCAATTCAACTCAATTCAAAAAGTGCTACAGTGTCATGTAATTCATTAACACTAGAGATATGTAAGATATGTCCCTCTCCTTACTTTAGTGAGAGAGATACAAAGAATGCCTGTGAACTTGATTATAACACTGCAGAGCAATAAAATAATAAGAGTCTAAGAAAACGATAAGAACAATAAAAGGTTAGAAGCATGGGCTGTGTGGACAAGAATGGAAAGGCAGAATTTACCTCCTAACATGCCTAAATAGAAAAGAACTATAGGGTTTGGACAATTAGAAAGGATGGTTGAGATATTTCAACTAGCAGTGACAGCAGGATCAAAGGCCATGAATAAGGTCTTTGCCTTTAAGTCACTTGAAGAAATGGGAAAAGAAGAATCATGAGGTTGGTCAAGCTTTTTTTGTTCATTACCTTAGTTACGGCTTGGAAGAACTTTCTCTTTTTCATGCAACCATAGTCACTCCTCATTGGTTCAACCACATATAATTGGGGAACCCAGAAGCAAGTGAATTGCCACTGGGATGGTGGCTCTAGAGAAAGAGCACACTTTTGGTGTGGTATTTTTTGCTGACCCCTGTAACAATGACTCTGGTCACCTCTACAAATGGGAGCAACAGAAGAGCAAAGGGAGTCCTAGGGTAACCTCCTGATAGCAGAAACCAACTGGCATCTTCTCCACGAACATCAGTCACTTCTATTTTGCCTTCTGGGGCTTTCTAAGTCAAGACATGCCATACAACATTGCCATAGCAAGATTTAGAGAAGATGCTCCATATTAACTGAGTAATTCCGTGAGAATGCCCAACCTCAACAAAGCCATTCAACACTTCATTTTTGACTGCCATCACCTCCCTAGCTGTTCAGCCTTTACTCCTTGGTTCCTATGGGTGGTAACACCATCACACACGAATGCACACTGCAACCTTCCCACTCTCCTGCCCCCGCCAACTCCATCATTCTCATTTCCCGGGGCTTTTCTCTCAGCTCTTTGTGTTGGGAAGAAAAGAAACAAATACATGTCGAGGTGGTCACTGAAGGAGTGTTCTCAATTGATTAGAGGATAATTCCTAATTTCAAATTCAGAATAGCAACTCATCACTAATGGTGGCATTTCAGACACTGTAATAAGTTGACAGAATAACTATTGGGGACTGGGGGTGGGTGGGGAGTAGCTGTTCTTAAATCTTCCTATGTGAGTAGTACTTACCCTGCCTAATTATAAATTCAGCTTTTATCTCAGAATCCATCTTTACTTAGAGCCGTAATGACCTAGAAAGTTGTAAGCTTCATGAGGACCAGAATTTCGCCTGATTGTTTCCTCCTGATACCCAAAAGCTATGAGACACATTCTACTTTTGGCAACTCACTGACCAACC
This sequence comes from Cabassous unicinctus, assembly GCA_029593785.1. Classification (NCBI taxonomy): domain Eukaryota; kingdom Metazoa; phylum Chordata; class Mammalia; order Cingulata; family Chlamyphoridae; genus Cabassous; species Cabassous unicinctus. Next base: position 21,691 of record JAQZBX010017291.1, on the reverse strand, counting down.
TGCCCACAGGCTTCAGACTGAGCCCTTTGGAGACAGCTTTATACTAGCCCTGGGAAAAATAAGTTGCAGACTTCCTTGGCCTCAGAAATCCCTCCATCTGTCACACAGCCTTCTCAATGTCTTCCTGGCAGTTACTTCAGTTTCCACAACTTGAAGTTTCATTTAATGTCGATCTTGATGCGTGAACTGTACAATAACTCCAAGTTGGAGGTGTATTTTTTATATTGAAGGTGAGAGACCAATTAGTAGCTCTAGCTCCTTAAGCAGATGGCTATCATATGATAACAGTGGCGCCTGTCCTGTCCCTTGCCATTAGAAAGTCATCTTTTTCCTAATATCTTTCTCTACAAAGAAAAGATATTATGCAGACAGATTGCATGGCCTAGACACCTCTGTGAAGTGGAGTTTATAACAGGACATGTGGAGCTGGGGAATCTTTTTTTTTTTGAATTACTGGTCAGATTCAGCACCCAAGAAACTGGCTGCAGGATAAAATGCAAGGGAATAATTTCAGGTGCAGGCAGAGAAACCAAGGAGATAAAATTGGTGAGTTCTGGACTACACCCTAAACTGGAAATGGTGGGCATGCCTCAGCTGACCTTCATTTGCCTGCAAGGGAGCCTTCCTTTGCTGTAGCTTGGAAACTCAGGATGAAAGGAAAGTAACATGGATTTTGACCAGAGGGATATGAGTTTGAATTCCAGCTCTGCCTTTTATAAGCTAGGGGATATGAATCTGTTTACTTGAACTCCTCAGCCTCAGTGTCCTATACTGCAAAACTCGACTGATGCCACAACTTTAGAGAGAAGTGGGGATTAAGTGAAATTCCAAGTGAGAATCACCAGGCCTGGAACTCTTGCTTTCCCCCAAATAATCTGGCTGGCAGGAACAGCATCAGGCACTGACCCAGCAGGACGTCGGGGTCAAAGTATAGTCATCTGGACACTGTTCTTTTCACAGTGCCGTTGTTAAGAGGACAGACTTAGGCATTGGCAAGGCTTGGAATCTTGGTCCCACCAGTTGTTGAGTGTGTGAGCTCGGAGAGAATACCCAACCATTCTGAACCTCAGGGCCCCGCCTGTTAATTGGGGTGCAACCTACCTGGTTCGTCGATTGATATGATGATTCCAGGAGACAGTTCACATGAGGTTAACAGAACACCTGGCCCATGATAAGCATATTTCTTCTTCCTTTCCTTTTTCTTCCCTTGCTTCCTTGCTTCCCTCTCCCCCTTTTTCTCCTCCTTTACCTGTTCCTTTAACTCCTCTACAGTTCATTTCATCAACTTTTTGATACACTCCAAGCCCCGATCAATAATCCAATAATCTCAATAATCCAGAATGGACAGTAGCAGCACCTCTGCCCCCAAGTTTTCTTTTGTGCTCAGAAAGTGCCAGTGCTCCATTCTCTAGGTGAAGAAATAGAGGCAGAGGGACGTCTTTCCACCAGCCAGGGGATTGCTGTTGGCAGGCCCTTGTCCTGATTTCAAGTCCTTTCCCTCTTGCTGGCCCCAGCTTCCTCACTTATAAAGTGAGAGGATGTGTCAGAGTCTCCTACAGCTCTACCAGACGAGGCTCTTAGACCTCAAGTGCCTCCTCATGTGGTCCCCTCCTAGGGAACGTCCCCTCCTTTCCTGACATCAAAACTCCAGGCAGCGGTCATAGTCTGGCTCATCGACATAGCACAGTGCTTTGTACTACTTCCCAGATGTTTACTGAGTATATAAAAATGCGTCAATGATTAAATGACTGAAGTGCTTATCTTATAGGAAAATCTCTGCTGACAACTAGCTAGTAAATCAGTTGAGGCCAGGATTTTTTACTTTCCCCATATTCTACACAGCATCGAGCACTGGATACAAAGTACAGTCGGTGCTCAAAAATACACGTTGGTCCTTACATTACAAACTTTGCCTCTATATTTATGATGAAACTCTTCTGTAGTGAGAGATGTACTGAGGGACGGTTTTCAGCAAAATCCCACAGCTAGGACCGTTCCTAAGGCCAACAAGACAAGGCTCATCCGTTGAAATGATGCTTGAAAGGAATGGGGAAAGAAAGGAAGTGGCTTTTCAAATGCTTGTAAAATTGACCTCAGATCCATAGGTATATAACTGAGGTGTCAGAAACCCCTTTCCTCACCACCACCACCAAGAAACTCCCCTTCCTCATTTACATACATACACACCCCACCTTTTGATGACTTTCCCCCTTCAAGGACATCCCTGACATTCAGCATCCTTTGCCCTGTATAAAATATTAGAGATTTGGGGGCTGGGAGAGAGAATGGCAACGTTTTCTTTTTTTCCTTGTGTCCTGTACCTGCTCAAGAGATAGTCTGAAATCTCTAGGGGTGGGTTTGACTAAAGTAACCATCAGTATAGTTGTCATCATTGCCTTCTTCCTCTCCTTTCCCTCTTCTTCCTTCATCACCTCCTCTCTGGGTACACTTCAACAAATGACGTATACAAAAGCATGTGCCACAAACAAGTTCCCTGCTCCTGGGTTAGCGCAATTAGCCCATTCAAAATAACCCTGAGAAATGCCCTGGCCCTTGCTGGAGCAGGGACAGATCTTTGACAGCAGGGGAAATATCAACACTGCTTGTTCTTAACCTGCAAGCACAGCCTGCTCCTCTTTCTGAAGGAGGCCAAAAAACCTCCGTGCTTCTCCAGCTAAAAAGTGAGATCTTGTGACAAGGAAGCCCCTGAGGCTGATTAAATACTGAGGAAGAGGGTTGATTAATTGACTTGCCCTCCATAAAATAAGGTTTGAACTACAGCCCTTGGAGGGCCACACCCTCTAGTCTGCCAGGGGTCATCTTCTTAAAGGCAGGGCCATTATAATTAATTGAGTGATCCCACAAAGCATACCTGCAATGAAAAGCAATGCAAGCATCACCCCTTTGCATATCTTCCAAAACCCAGGTGGGCATTCAGGGGTTTAAGCCAGGATCAGCAGACCAGGGAGGTCAGCCCAGCCCGTGGCTATCCCCAGTCACACCTGCTGCTGAAGGCTTTAGACTCAGCTTGTACTTTTAACTCAGCACCAGCACAATCATTTTTAAAAAATAATCCCCAAATTTACAGTGGCAACAAACGTAATTCAGAAGTGTGATAGCCTCCCCAGTTATCCAATCAATCCCTTATCTTTAAGGGCGTAGATAGAGAAAGAATGCATGAGCAAATCAATCATCAAGTGGATTCCACTTCTCTTTTTTTTTTTTTTTGCTTTCTTATAGATTACAGCTGTTTATTTGAGTAAATTTCCAAACTGTATAAAACAATAAATTATTCTTTGAGCTTTTTTTTTTTCTACCCCAGGTTACTGTAAAAATTGATGGGAGCTGTATTCCTTTGATATATATGCACACAGAACCATTTCTGAATGCCTGCTAAATGCCAGGTAACTGTGCTCTGGACACATTTACTCATTTAATCTTTGGATTGTTTCATCTTCAGAGGAAGCCAAGATTGGAAGAGTTGGCCTTTTAAGGCTGCTCCTGAGTTTCATTTTTCTGCTATGATTAGGCCATTTCTCATCATTTCTTCCAATTATTAAGCCCAAAGTAGTGCCAAGAAGATCACATAAAACTTGTCATTGTTGGACTTCTTTCAAGCTGTCATTAAGTTAGACACAACACATGATGATTCAGAGAGGCACCAGCCATCCTACCTGTTAGAATATTGAGATCACAACACAACAATAAAGCTGAAGCTTGAGGTAGAAATTCCCTCATTGGCATTCATGTCTTTCTTACTCCATCCATCCATCCATCCATCTATCCATCCATCCATCCATCTATCCACCCATCATCCAGTCAGCAAAACCCAGATGAATGCTTATTATGTGCCATCTCTGCCTTCAGTGAGCTTCCTTTCTAGACCAAGAGAAGATACAATCAACACTAAAGCAATATAATGCATGATGGAGAAAAGTTCCATAAGTTAATATAGATCAGGGAACTGTTGATTCTTACTGAGAAGACTGGGAAAGGCTTCACAAAGGAATTAGCAGAGTCTTAAAACATCAAACAGCATTTACTGATTATGCTTTACAAAAGCACCACATGTTCAAAATAGACAATTTTTGAAAATATATAAAAGCATAAAATATAAAAATCACCCATAATTCGACCTCTGTTCCTTCTTCTACTATAGTGTATAAAACAAAAAGTTTAAGTTCCTTCCTTCCTTCTTCTAATCCCAAATTCCAATGGGTTAACAGTGCCATATATATGCTGTCTGACTTTTAATTTGTGCCTATATAAATGTGCCTTTGCATCTGCTCACCCAGCACACTCAGAAGTTAAGACAACTAGCTCTGGAGTCTAACCAGCAGCCTTCAAGTCTCAGCTCAGCCACCAATCAGCTGTGTGACTCTCTTTGTGACCTATGTTCCTCTAATATAAAATGGAGTCAATAAAAGTACATATTCTAGGTCTTTTTTAAGAATTAAATAAGAAAATGAATGTAAACAGTTCCTGGCACATAGTAAGTACTCAGTAAAAGTTTTAGTAGTAGTAATAGCAGTAGTAATCATACATATAAATATACACATATATGCTGTTTTAAAAAGTCAAGATAAATATTTACAATCTGTGTTTCCAAACTTATGCAACTTTCCCCCAGATTAGTCCCCATTATGATTAACTTGATTCTTTTTCAATGACTGCATTGCTGGATTGTTCCAGAATTTATTTAATAAATTCAGATTATCACTATGAAAAACTTCTACCCATACATTTATGCATTCATCCTAATATTTCAGTAGGACATATTCCTGGAAGTGGAATTTCTAGGTCATGGGATATGTACATTTTAAATTCTGATCATATAGTAACAAACAAGCTTTCAAAAAGGTTACATACAATTTACAATCCCACCAATTCTAGATGAGAGTGCCCATTTCCCCTGCCATCACCAAGAATGGCATTTTTTAATAATTTTTATTGCATTTTTAAAATTATTAGTGAGAATGAATACTGAGACTAAATGATTAGCCTTAGGGAAGAGTTTAGAACAGTATATGGCACATCAAAATTTAAATAACATTTTCTTACTGATGGAATCTCTTTCTATGTTTACTGTTCATTATTGGCTCTTCCTTGAATTTCATTTTCTTATCCTTTGCCTATATTTCATACCCATATTACTGAAAAATTGATGGAAACTAAACTATTTTATTTCTTTTGCTTACTGATTTATGGGGGTCCTTGCATATTTTCTATATTAATCCTGTAAGAAATAAGCAAACATTTTCTCCCCATCCTTTGTCTTATAACTTAGTTTAATGTGGAATAAAATTTAAATGGGTGAAATTTTGGTGAGGAAGAGATTTCAAGAAGAGGGAACAGAACCTGCAAAGACACATTGATTTTAAATAGAGATTGGACACTGGGAACACAAAGCAGAGTTGTGTGCCTGGAATATCTGTGGATATGAACCTAGAAGAGTATCCACATGTAATGGTCCTTAAATACCATCCTAGGAAATGTGCACTTAATTCTGAATGTATTGGCCAACCACCAAGGACTAAAGAACAGAAGAGGGACAGGACTACATTGACAGCCCTTGCTCTAGGTCAGAGATTTTAAATTTTTTGACATGAAGACAATACCACCATGTTGCCCAAAACTAGGGGACACCAGATGCCATACAGTTCTGCAGGCATAGTGGTCCCCTGGAGTTGTACCATGTGATTTTGTTCAGGAATCCTTTGGATAGTGTGATGGTTAATTTTGTGTGTCAACCAGGCTAGGTTATAGTGTCCAGTTGTTTGGTCAAGCAGGCACTGGCCTTATTTGTACTGTGAGGGTATTTTGTAGATGGACTAGCATCTAAAGTCAGTTGGTTGCATCAGCAGCTGGTTGCATCTACAATCAACAAAGGAGGTTGCCCTATGTAATGAGGGGAATCTCCTCATCCAATCAGTTAAAGATCTAAAAGCACAATTGTGTATTTCAGAAGTCAGGAAGAAGGATTTTTGTCTCTTCTGTAGCCAGTCAGCTTCTCTTGGGGAATACAACTTCACCATCATCAGAGTTTCTAGCTTGCAGCCTGCCCTGCAGAGTTTGGGTGTGCTACATTTCAGAATCACCTTTTGAAAGGTTTCCAGCTTATGGCTTGTCCTATGGAATTCTGCCTTGCCAATTCCTATAATAAATCTCTTAATATTTGTATCCTGTTGGTTCTGTTTCTTTGGAGAACCTTGACTAATACAGGGAGTCTGAAAAAGTCAAGAAATTTCTCTTCAGTGTAATTCACATACAAAACTTTGCATCAAATCTTAGGGTTTTCTAAAAGGACAAATACTGTATGAATGCGTTACTATGAATCAAATATATTGTGTAACATATTCTTTGATTCAAAAAAAATTTTTATATGTATCCAGTACATTTAATTGAGAAATGTATATATTTATTCACCTGTGTTTACTTTTTAGTTTTTAATTGTTTATATTTTCAATTATTAAATGTACAAAATAAAGTAAAAAAAAAAAATCTTAGGGTTTTCTGAGGTAAAATGAAATCCACCCACAGACCCTGTAAAGACTCAGGTACCCAAGGGTCTGAAGCCCCACTCAAGGACCTTTATGTAATATTGGAATTTACTACTCATAGGACTGGAAACTACAGTACAGTTTGGGTTAAACCAAATTAGAGTAAATTTAAAATTTTCACTTTTAGGACATGGAAAGTCCTTTTCTGAAGAGCATTCTAAAGCATTGCTGTCCAATAGAAATATAATTCAAGCCAAGAATGTGGGCCACTAATGTAATTTTACGTTATCTAGTAGTCACATTAAAAAGTAAAAATAAACAGGTGAAATGAGTTTTAATAATGTACTTTACCTAATTCAATACACTGAAATTTTAATCTCTTCAATATAATCAATTAAAAAATTTTTGAAGGCTATGGAGAGATTGTAACTCTAGAGTATTGTTGGTGGGAATATAAAATGGTGCAGCCACTGTGTAGAGCAATGTGGTGGTCCCTCAAAGAGTTAAATGTAGAATTACCATATGATCCACCAATTCCACTTCTAGGTATATACCCAAAGAAAGTGAAAGCAGGGTTTCAAACAGATACTTGTGCACCATTGTTCATAGTGGCATTATTCAAAATAGCCAAAAGGTAGAAACCACCCAAGTGTTCATGGGCAAATGAGTAGATAAAATGTGGTACATACACACAATAGTATATTATGAAGCTATAAGAAAGAATGAAGTTCTGAAATATGCTGCAACATGAAAGAAGCTTGAAAACATTATGCCTAGTGAAATAAGCAAGGCATATCAGGAAAATATTGTATGATGTCATAAAAAATGTCTAGACATAGCAAACTCACAGAGATAGAAAGTAGATTAGAGGCTACCAGAGGATGAGGGAAGGAGAGGGGTGTGGGTGGGTGTTTTTTTGGTAAGAGGTAAAAAAAAGAATCTATGCCCCAAGGCCTGTGCTAGCTACAATAAGGAGAGCAGAGATGAATCAAACTCTCTAGAATTCCTGACCTTTGACACACTCTTGCAAGGAAGACTGAAAAGTTTGCCATTACCAGAGCTAGTGGGGAGGGAGGTGAGCATAATTTTTTTTTTTAATGTAATGAATAATTGTACATTCTTTTTTCATACTATACTAAGTCTTTGAAATCTGGTGAGTATTTTATGCTTACATTGCATTTCAATTCTAGCCACACCTCAAGGGCTCAACAGCCACATGTGGCTAGTGGCTACCATTTTAGCACACTTTCAAATAAACTCTTAACATATCCCCTTTTCTTAACATATCCCATTTCTTAGCATATCCTTTTCTCTTAATATGCCCCATTTCCTTCCCAAAATATCGATTTAAACCTAATTAGGTAGCACTAAACATTCTGGTTCTCATCTTATTGCACCAAACTCTCTTCTTAGACATTCTCCCTATGAGTGTAAAACAGTAAATTTTATTTCCAAGGAGCAATATTCTTGAAGCTTGGCATCCCATCGCAAAATAGGAAATGTTAAGCCAGTGAGAAAAATTCTAATATCAAGGAAGAAGAGAAAAGTATCTCCTTCAAAGCAAGCAGTTGTTTCATAAATAACAACATTTGGGAGATTACCAGGTCTTCCTGGGTATACACTACATTCCCAGAATAAAGTTTATTTAGAAGTTAGTGAGCAAAAGGATAACAGTAATTCCACCCACATGCCTGAAAAAATTAACACAGCCTGTCCTGAAAAAATAAATAAATTTAAAAATGACCCTACAAGTTTTATTGAAGGGATAGATGTTAAGATTAAATATGCTCCTATGAAGAAAGAAAAACAAAAGACAAATGAAACAGCACCTTAAAGTGTTTCTTATTTCTAGCTTGGTAACAATAGCATTACTTGGTACACCAAAAGCCATTACTAAATAATGCAGAGATCATCCTATGGCCACATGCCACCGAAAGGCATCAGATTTCTTTACAGGGGCTCCAAGACCAAGATACTCAGGGAAACTGGCTCAAGTTCAAAACCCTAGGACCCTTCCATTCTCTCTTTCTAAATGAAAGGAAGACATGCTTAATAGTGTCACGATTTCAGCTATAAGCGGCAGCCTTCTAATTAAAAATAAACCAAGTGCATTATTTCTATTTACAGCTTTGCCACAATTTAGCAGCAATGTGAAGATAGAGATGCTGGAAGCATATGTTGAAAAATCCCAAATGCATTTGAGAGCATCATTAGAGTAAACATCCTCTGAATGGGTTTCTTTACCCTCAATACCTGTCTCCAAAGGGTTTGCCAAGCTGTGCAAGAGCAGCATAAACAAAGTTATCTTCTGAAGGAAATGTCCAGAAGAGACATGGCTATGGTTAAATTAGTAACAAGAAAGAGAGGTGCTTTAGACTACAGACATTCCCTACTGCAGGATATTTTCATATTTTCCCATGGATATTAGAAAACGGTGGAGGGAGAGGACAGGCAGAGGGGAATTAGGAAAGGGAAAAAGAAAATGTCAGAAGGTTTTCTGGGTGGATGCTTCGGCTGAACTTCAACATCAAAAATATTCAATAAATACTCGCTGAATGAATCTTCCAAAGACTAGTGGCCATCTTCTGGGCATTTTGGAGGCATGTAGTACTGTGGGATGTGAATGCTTCTTATCCACTGTGGTTAGCAGGATTTCTCCACCTCCGCGCTAGTGACATTTGGGGTTGGATAACTCCTTGTTCTGGAGGCTGTTCTGTATACTGTAGGATGTTTAGCAGCATCCCTGCTCTCTACCCACTAGATGCCAGTTGTCTTTCCCCCAACCAGTTGTGACAACCAAAAATGTCCCTAGACATTGTCAAATGTCCCCAGGGGGGTGGGAAGAGGGGCCAAAATAACCCCTGGTTGAAAACCACTGGTAAGTTTTGGTATGATACGGTAAGCCTTCATCCAGTCATTTATTCGACAAATCTGATTCGTGTATGTATTAAGCAACATTATGTGTCAAGCACTGATGGAGGCACTTGTCCCTGCCCTCAAGTAGTTCCCAGTGTAGTGTTGAAGAGAAAATTTAAAATAAGACTTGAGAGATTGTGGACTGACTCTTAAAAAAAAAATGGGCATGCACCCCTCTCTGAGGACATTTAGAAAATGTGCCTTTAATTGCAACAAAGGTTATACATTTAGAAAAGTTCTCAGAGAAAAGCCCATTAAACTGAGTGAGGGTTTCTGCTCTGCTAGTGGGTTACATATTAAAGATGAATTTGAAGGCTCTCAGGGAAGCAGCGAGCCTGGCCCCTATACATCTCTGCTGACTTCATAAAAAACAAGGGTGCCACTTCGTGACCCGGGTGGCTCTACAAGAAGATTGTGTAACATGCAGTATGCCTTCGATCCAAATAAACTCCCAGATTATTAAAAGGATGTTTTTTCCCTTTAGAGGTCAAGGTGAGTCACCGGAGCTTTTTTCCTGTTATTAACCAAGCACTAGATGTACAAGGCTTAGATATTAAAAGGCATTAGCCAAAGCATCGTGGCCATCTAGTTTAGAACAAATGCAAAATTGGGGGGGAGCTGCATTACTTACAAAGCAAGGCAATGGTCTGAAATATTAGAAGCCATGTATACAAACTCATTCAAATTTCTGTGGCCAAGTAACAAGGAGGTGTAGCCAGTTTCCTGAGCACCTGAGGCCAGCCTCTCCCTTGTGTAATTCTAAATAGAAAAATATATATAACCACTGACTTACCTTGACCCAGAACTGCCAACAAATCTCTACATTTCTTCAATAATCTGGGTGTTTATTTCCACCCAGAAGCATGGTGCTTGTGGCACAAAGAAACAGGCACCCTCCTGAGCTCTACACCCACCCCTTCCCCTCAGAAAGCAGGTAACCCACCTTGCCCACTCATGAAAAGCTTGCAGGCCTCAGTGGAAGCCAATCAGAACATTTACAGCTAATTTCAGTTCAAAAAGAATGTAAATCTAACCCTTGAAAGTGTCCTAAAGCTAGAATTAGGCTGTTTCTATAGGTGCTTCTTTAAAATTAATTTTATTTACAAATACTCCATATCCACCAAACATAGATTCTCCCTTCTTGCCCCCCTCACCCCCATCCTCTGGCAGCCTCTAATCTGCTTTATGTCTCTGTGAATTTGTTCTAGCCATCTTTTATGACATCATCATTGTGTCCTTATATGCCTTGCTTATTTCAGTGTGCATAATGTTTTCGGGTTCTTCCATCTTGCAGCATTTCTCAGAACTTCATTCTTTCTCATGCTCAAATAATATTCCATTGTGTGTATGTACATTTCATTACTCCATTCAGACATTTGGGTGGTTTCCACCTGCCTACTGGCTATTGTAAATAATGCTGCTATGAACATTGGAATACAAGTATCTGTTTGAGACCCTGTTTTCACTTTCTTTGGGTAGATACCTAGAAGTGGGATTGTGGGGTCAAATCGTAATTCTATATTTAACTTTTTGAGGGCCATATTGCTTTCCACATTGGCTGCACCAGCAATGGGCCAGAGTTCTGATTCTCTCCAAAAATGATTTTTCCTTTTTTTTTTTTTT
>JAQZBX010017291.1:0-10552 GCA_029593785.1 Cabassous unicinctus | reverse complement strand
AAGTTCTTTATATATTCTGTATATTAAGCCTTTATCTGATACATGGTTTACAACTATTTTATCCCATTCTGTAGGTTGTCATCACTTTCTTGATAATGTCCTTTGATGCATAAAAGGTTTTGATTTTGATGAAGTTGAATATATCTATTTTTTCTTTGGTTGCTCATGCTTTTGGTGTCATATGTAAAGATCCATGACCAAACCTCAAGTCATGAAGATTTGCCCCTATGTAATCTTCAAGGAATTTTGTACTTTTAGCTCTGAAATAATTTAAAGAAGACCTAAATAAATGACAAGAAATCCCATGTTCATGGATTGGAAAACTTAATATTGTTAAGCTGTCACTATTACCCAAAACAATCTACAAATTCAATGCAATGCCTCTCAAATTCCAGCAGTCATTTTTGCAAAAATGGAAAAGTCGATCATCAATCTATGTGGGACTGCAAGGGACCCTGGATAGCCAAAACCGTTTCGGAAAAAAAGAAGCAAGTTGGAGTACTCACACTTCCTGATTTCAAAATGTACTACAAAGCTACGGTAATACAAACAGTGTAGTATTGGCATAAAGATAGACATATACACTAATAGAACTGAATTGAAAATTCAGAAATAGACCCATTCATCATCAGCCAATTGATTTTCAACAAGGGTGCTAAGTGTATTCAGGGGGGAAAACAGTTTATTTAATCAATGGTATTGGGATATCCACATGTGAAAGAATGAAGATAGACCCCTACCTCACACTATATACAAAAATTAATTCAAAATGGATCAAGAATCTAAGTATAAGAGCTAAAACTATAAAACTCCATAGCTTTCAAATGACAGTTTTGACACTAATTGAACTGGCAAAAAAAATATGAGGATGGAGATGATTGTTTTAGGCCAAAATGAGCACCAAGTGCTCTTCTCACATCAGATTGATCTGCTGGTTCCCTATGAAAACAACCTCTAAATGTCCAGAGTAGGGGGAAAATGATGCAGGCAGGTTGGAAAACAGTTGCTGCTCCCAGGCCAAACAGACCTTGAGAAGGGCATGTGATGTTTACCTAACTGGGAGCTACAGGGGGACAGGCTGTACCATTACAGGTTTTCTATTGCCCTATGAATAGCACCCACCTAACAGGCCCAGCTCATGTATAGCTCCATCCAGCTTTCTGAGGACACACTGGACAGTGGTCTTTTTCACTTCTATTCCTCAGTAGCCTGGGCATTGAGAACAACCCCAGAAAAACTCTGAAATCTGCCCCTCATGATTTATTCTTTTCCCTGATGCAACTAAGGGGACAAGATTTTCTGAATTTCCTCCATAATGTGCATTACCTCAACTTGTTATTGCTTTTTCAATTTTCAAATTTTGAGTGAGGCACTATATGAAGAATTAGCTGAAGGGCTAATGGTGAGATTGTATCTGTGGCTGTGGGTAGGGAGGTCTGACTAGATGCACCTCATTACAATAGTGAAGCTGCCACTATTGACCAGTGTTTGGGGCCCAGCCAGGGACTATATTCCCCAGCAACCCCTTGCTACCTCTTGGTCTGAACTGGCTCTCACCAATGGAATGTGAAAAGTTCAGTGTTTTTCATCTTTGGAAGCACTTTCTTCCTTTTTTGCTGGCCCCAAAGTCCTAAGGATGGCAAAACCAGAAGATGGAAGAAGCCTGATCCCACAGGAAGGAAAGCTGCCTGACAACCAGGAATACCCACATAGGACTGTTAAATGATGAGAAATAAAGTCACAGTGCATTAAACCACTGAAATATGGGGAAGGAGGGTATTGATCAGCAAACTAACATGGTGTTAGTCTAATTAATACACCAGGTCAATAGAACATGAAAGGAGGGGGAAAACTTTAGTGAATATTCACTAATATTTCCTGAGTGTCTGAGACTATAACACTTAGTTACTCTGTACTTGCAATTTCCCTAGTGTTACATCAAATTCAATTCCATTTATCAAACTTCCATTGAATGCCTACATTCTATGCTGGGCTTTTGGGGGACAAATGTACTAGACCTGAAATCACCCTGCCAAGGCATTTCTGTTTCCTCTGGCCCTATGAATGATCTGACTCAACCATTATTTACAGAGCAACATTTATGTGCCAGGCACTGTCATAGACCTTGTGGTGCAGACACAACCCCTCCCACAAGGAGCCCATTGGGCTTCCATGTCCAGCTTCATTATAGCACCCTTTCTATAAGGAAGAGAGGCTTTGGCAGGTTCTGACTCACACAGAAGGTAGAAGAACACATGCAGACCCTTCAGATGGTTGACAAATTTAAGGCATAGATATTTGTAGATAGACAGTTTGTATCATATTTATATTGATTTATGCATCTCGGGCTCTGTTGCTGAGTGGATGTTACTTTTGTATTCATTTCTATCCTTTTATAGCTAATAATTTACTGTAAATCTCTTTTTTTTTTTTTTCGTGTAAAATAAAGCTTCCATGAAGTACTAATCCAGGTTCTAATCAAGAGTCACAGTGCTAGCTTATGTTTGCTCTTTCTCCCACTGCGCTGGTGTCCTGCAGAGAAAGGTGGTTCCTCCAATTCTCTCTTCCCTCCAGAAGACCCTGTCTCTGGCAGGCCAATTTCAACTGTGTATCAGGCAGCTTAGCCACTAGACTGTGTGTTCTAAGGTTAAACCTTAGAGAAGTTCACTGATGTGGCTACCTTGTCCAGAAGAGTGTCTGGAAAATAATGGGCACTAATCATGCTTATGTGGAAAGAATGAATGAGAGATGGGTACCTTATATTCTTAGGCTGACTGCTCAGAAATTTGGTTTCTACTTTAGGAGAAGCATTGGTCAATTGCTCCTGCTAAGGAGAATGTTTTGCTAGGAGACTTGAGATGGAATTAACTGATGAAGCCCAAGAATAGCAAATAGGTTTACTCTAGAATGCCAAATTTGATCAATTTATAGTAGTTTTCCCTGGAGCACAGGGGGAGAAGGATATTGAGACCTAGCAGGGGAATCCCACTTGGTCTGTTATTAATGGCTACCGTGGATGTTGTAGAAAGGTGTGGTGATATGCACGCCAGGGAATATCGTCCTTCCAGCAGTGAGTGAGAGCATGGTCCACAGGCAGAGCTTGTTGGACCTGTGTGTGCTCAGCTATGAGATCATCAGGTGAGTAAATGAGTTAATGGATATAAAAATCGTTGAAAAGATGGAAGAAAAGCTACAGAGCTTCAGTGCTGTAGCAATGTAAGCATTTGCTTGTCTGAAGGGAGGATGATAGAGCAAATGACCATGGATATTCCTGAATTTCATGAGCATCCAGGCAGGCATGGCCACCCATTAGCCACTCACAACCACCTGGCTCCCAGTTCATACTACTCATCCGTCTTAGTTTCCTAACTACTAAAACAAATACCATGCAACGGGTTGACTTGGCAACAGAATTTGTTGGCTCAAAGTTTTGAGGCTAGAAGAAGTCTAAAATCAAGGTGTCAACAAAGTGATGCTTTGTCCTCAAAGACTGTAGCATTCTGGGACTGTCTCTTGATGATCCTTGGTCCTTGGCTTTTCTGCCATATGGCAATGCACATGGCTATGTCTTCTCCTTTCTCTTTTGGGTTCCGTTAACTTCCAGTGTCCTGCTTCTCCGCCTGGTGATTTTCTCCTCTAGCTTCCTCTATAAAGCTTCCAGTAACAGAATTAAGACCCATTCTGTTTCATTTGGTCACATTTAGCTAAAAATAATATCTTTGAAAAGTCCTATTTACAATGGGTTCACACTCAGGAATGGATTAAGATTAATAATATGTTTTATTCTGGGGTACATAATTCATCCCTACCATATCACCCCATCCTAGAGTGTGAGTTGCAATTAATAAATTGGGTTCTTGGAACCTGGAATGCATTTTGAAATATGATACTTTTGGGGTTTTTGGTGGCTTTGGTTCCCTCAAAAGCTGATTCACAGCAATTTTACAAATGGCCTTAAATGTTGGATCTAGGAAAAGGATCTAGGGACAACTAATATAGGAGAAAAGAGGATGATATTGCAATAATGGATACAGGCCATTATACATTTTGTCAAATCCTATAAACTGTACAGTGAAAAGTGTAAACCATAATGTATACTATAGACCTTGGTTAGCAGCATTGCTTCAATAGTTGTTCATCAAGTGTAACAAATGTACCACAATGATGTACATTGTGGTTATTAATAAGGGAAAATGTGGGGGTGGGGTGGGGTGTATGGGAATCCCCTATACTTTCTATGTAACTTTTATGCAATCTAAACCATCTCTATAAATAAAGTTTAAATTTTAAAAAAAGAAAAAAAAAAGAGGAAAGGAAAAAAAGTGTCTTTTCCCTTGATTTTTTTGGTCAAAGGCCCAGTCTCAGGAAACATTTTGAAATGGGCTAAGTTATTTTAGCACCACTTTCACCTTCTCTCCTAGATATCTCTTCTGCCATCTGCTGCTCTTCTCCCTAGAACTCAATTCCTCCGGGGTATTCTAAGCCTCACACTTTCCAGATCCACTTAGACTTACTTCCCCGGCTCTCCCTACTTCAGTGTTCCATGATGCAAAATATCCTATGCCCTCTGGCCAACCAAAAGTTCAGCTAGATTTTAGACGGAAAGGAAATCTGATGTAGCAATGTCATACTAATGTGTAAATAAGTTATAGCCTCCTATCCTTCCCAAAGGAATTTGCATTTTTAAGGAGTACTATGGAACCCAACCGACTCTCCAATTAGACTTTCCAGCAGCATTACAGAGCAAGACAAACTTTGCAGCAGGAAGTGGGGAGGGCAAAGTCAAATAGCTTGGCTAGCACATCGTCCTTTGCCTCTTCTCCCTTTCCCAAAGAAAGCTCCCAGAAGTTATTTTTGATTCTTCATAATTTCTTCCCCTGCTTCTATTTCTAACCTCCTACACTCCCTGTAAAGTTCCTAGATTTTTAATAGTCTTCGTTAGAACAGACGGAGATGATAATTCTGCTTCTGCCGTCTTTCTAGGTAAGAGGGGTCACTGTCCTCCTTAAACACATGGGCTACGTGTAAAGAGGTGTCGGAAAGTCAGGGCACCTGTGTATTCATAGGCCCCCTCCACACACACACCAAGTAAATTAAAAACAAAGCCAACTAAGACTCTAAAAATCAATGTGGTGTATGTACATGTGGCAGAGGACACATTTCAGAAGGCTGTGGAAACAGTAAGGAGCGAGGCCCTTCAACATTCAAAGATGTGCAGAGTCTAAGGTTATAGTCTAGCATTAGAATACTGTGTCACTCTTTTTGTTTTGCCTGAATTTTTCAGTATCACCTTTAAGGATGAGAAGATAGGCTAGCCCCTTATGGTGAAAGCACATTAATGTATTCTAGATAATTCATTTGCCAAGGTTTGAATGGGATTTCTAACAAATAAAAAGTTTGAACATAAAAGGTGCTCACCCTTAAGCCAGACAAAAATGGACCCACACAAGAGGGAACAGCTTAAGCAAAGAAGTAGATTGGGTGTTCTTAGTTCACAGGGGAAAGTGCTTACTTGAGAAAGGCTGTATAACAAGGCCATGACCTTTTGAACCTTTGCTTTAAGAACTTTTCATTGGTACCTTCTTTTCCTAGGCACAATAGAAGGGGCACTTTTATGACATGCCCTCCTACCCTTCCATTCTTTTCCTCTGGTCTCCTTTCCCCTTCTTTGAGTGGGAGCCTTCACACACCCTCCATTTCCCATCATGCTGTGCAAAACAGCACCTGGGGCAGCCAGGAAAGTGGTCCAAAAAAAAAAAGGAGGGAGGAGGGAAGCTGGCGATTGGTTGGATAGAAGGTAATGATTTGTAATTGCAATACTTTCATTACTGTCTTTTAGCTCTTTGCAGAGTAATGTCAAGAGCTTCGTCTTTGTAGTGTTATTGGCATTTTTCATCATATTCATGAAGTGTGGGTCAATTTTCTTCAAAAGGCGCACTTCGCCAACTTGCCACAGAGACAGACAGTAATAAATTCTACTAGTGCACTGTGAAGGCTTCGTAGCTGCAAGCAACAATAAAAAGCAATGAGCTGGGTGTCACTAAGTAACTCCAGTTTACACTGCATTTTCTTCTTTTATTGAAAACTCGGAATATGAATTTATTAATGAATACACAGGCATACTTTGAAGGGGGGGTGGCAGTGGCGGAGGAGGAGGGGTGTGTTGGGGGAGTGAAACACCATGTCAATTTATTTGGTATTCACACTGTGTGCGCCTATATTGTATTGTTCCATCATTTCATAGCCAGGCTTACCTTGTTAGGCTGTGGCCCTTCAGAAAAAACCCAGGCTCATATAGCAACACCTTGACGTGGATCTACAGCTGCTCTCGCTGTGGCTGTCTCACCTTTAGCCCCGGCTGTCTACTGCCGCCTTTCATTTTCCGCATTCATACATCAATAAGCTTTGCATGCTGACACCTAATTTTGCAGGCTACTTTGGTTATGGAGGCCGTGTTTTGCATATCACTACCCACCCCCTTCTGACACCTCCTACCTTTAAAGGGAAATGAGGAGAAGAGAGGAAGAGGCAGAGGGAAGAGAGAGGAAGAGAGAGCAAGAAAGAGAAAGCTGCTTTTCTTCTCTGCCTAATCAAGAGATTTCTTTATATTTGTCAAAAGCAGATATGCCAAATCAACTTTAATTGATTCCTCGGCGGCGCTCACGGATGATTTTTGAAGGACTGGGCTTGTGTTCCCAGACACACTGTTGTGTTTCCAACAAAAAGGAGGTTTCTCCCACAAATCAAATTTTGATGCCAATTAGTTAGCATTTTCCATTCCAATTAAATTGGAGACTTGGAGACCTTTCTGATTTGGGAAGACTTTATATATTTTTTTATATTAAAAATGTCCTTCAGGGCTAATAAGCAAAAAAGGGAATGCCCATGGGTGGTGATAGGCACTCAGGGGTGGGAATAGATCTGTGTTGTGGGTATTTCCAGCTCTCATTTCTTGTTTATTTCACAAAGTTTTGTCAAGCCCATGGCAACCTGTTATATGACATCACAAAGGTTTTTACCTTGCAGTTAGGTGGCTAATGTCATTAGAGCTTTGACAACCCATAAAATGTTATAATCTAATAGTTTTTTTCCTACCGTACCCTGCTCTCTACACCCCCTGAGACCTCACTGGGCAAAAAAGAGAATTGGGGATAGGAGTGGAAGGGAAACAAGATTGATGTTAAAAAGAACAGGCTGTGTCTGGATTTGAAAGATTATACAAACAAAACATAAACAATGGCACGAAGTAAAACACGGGTGGGAACGCACCAAAGGCCATAGAGAGACGCCTCAGCACCTTACACATCCCTCTGGGCACGCGGCTGTGAGGGTATGCCTTCTAACGGCGCATCATCGAGAATTTCCAAAATCGACTAAATTAATTATTTACCACGCATATCAAAGCATTTTAAGGGGAAGAAAATGTCAGTGCGAATCTAGTTGTAATTTTTATTTAATAGTAACTAAAATCGATTGGAGACACCACTAGTAATTAGTGTTTCTTTTCCCCTCTATTCTCTTTCACATTCCCAACCTTTATTTTCATTCTCCTTGTTTATCTTCTGGATGAAATCGGCCTTAAAACAAAAGGCTATTTTCTTGGGGGCAGTCCTGGGCCAAAGGTAAGGAACCTGCCTAGAGTCTGGACTCCGATGGCCAACCTGAGAAATAGCGCTTCTCTTCCTGTTGATAGGTGTGCTGCTCAAGTTCAAAGCCTCGTGCACAACTGTGACCACACACGACTCCTGGTCGCCACAACCTGCACCCACCCTCAAGACCTTTTAGGAAATCAGGTGCACTATTCAATACCTAGCTTAAAGTTTGAATAATATTTATTTAACACTTGAGGCTTTCAAAGCGCATTTCCAGTTTTCACTCATTTATCCTCAGACCAGCCACATGATGTAGGCAGAGCAGGTGTCCTCGATTCGTAAGGGGCTCAGTTAGAACCACCCAGGCCATGAGGAGTGTGGGCCTCTGTGCAATGAAGGGAGGCCAGACTTGGAGGCCATCCTCAAGCAGCTGAAGTGAATGGGGGTCAGATGAGATAACATGCCAGCTTTTGTTTGAAAGTGGGATTTCAGCACTGCTTGGCTGAACCCAAAGCCAGTCTTCCTTTCACTAACCTAATTCCTGGCAAAGCACCAAGTGTTTCTTCATGAGCTCTTAGCATATGCTAGGCGCCTTGGAAAGTGCGCTACATGAATTATCTCATGATGCCCTCACAACAGCTCGAATAATATCCCCATTTTACAGATGAGGAAAAACCGATATTCAAAGCAACTTAGTACATTCTTCAAGGATATACATCTGGCTATTGAGATAGAGCCAGGATTCAAACCCAGGGGATCTCCTCCAGTGACCAGCATTTAGCCTTATCTCTCTTTGGATTCCCCAGAGAGGCTAGCATACTGATTTTCAGAAAGGATTGGCATCCTGGAGAGTATAACTAAGATGAATTTATGGTAAAAAAAAATCTGCCATTTTGGATACCACTCAGGCCCCTGGTAAATGTGCTTTTTGTACAGAATGTACTCCACCCCAGGATTGCTAGGGAGCCAAATAGTTTAAGGCCACGTGCTCCATTCGGAGTAAAAGAATAGTCCTTAATTTCCCCAGGTGGGCATTACTAAGTGGGGAAAGCAGAATAAAATAACAACCAACCCCCACACCAAGAAACAAAGTCACTTGCCTCTGGAGTCCTAAAACTCAAATTCTAGGCGCCGTGAGCTAGATTTTGGGTTAAACAATATGGATAGACCTGTGGGGAAGATTAGACAATATTACATTTAAGGAAAATTCCTGTTTAAAAGGGCTAGGCATGGCTTCCTCTGGACAGGCTCACCACCAGGCACCCAAAGAGAAGTTATGAGGGCGGCTGAACACTGCGCACATTCACCCGACATCCTACTGCATCATCAGCTGGCACGTGTGTTTCCATGGTTGTTATACAAGGGACAAATTTGCAGTGTTAAATGGCCCTCAGATTCACACTGCTGTGTAAGTTTTTGTTGGTGGCACTTGTCTAGTATTAGCACAGGTGACTGCCTCCGACATTGCTTTGCCTCTGAAGACAGAAGCCACTCACATAGCAATGGGGAAGACACATAACAGGAGAATGCTACCTGTGTGTTCCTTAGGTTAAGATGGACACATAGACAGACACCTGACAGATGGAGGTGGGGGTGGGTGGAGAGAAGAAGACAGTGAATGAGAGAGAGAGAATATCAAACTTTTTCTTTTTGGCAAGCGGAAGTTATTGCTGTTCTCATATTTACCAGATGTTTATCATTCCCTCATGTTAGTCTCTTCTTAAAGAGGTATATTTTGGATGAAAATTCATATTTTTAAGTTTCATATTTCAAAATGTGTGTCTACCCATCTCCAAGGAGAACAAGGGTGAACATCATTGGAGGGCTGCATAAGAGATTTAGTTTAACCTTCAGAAGGAATTTCTGAAAAATATAAACAAAAAACTCCAAGAGTTGTTGTAGATTTCAAAGTAGGTTAGCACTTCATCTGTTTAGATAATTTTGGATATGGTTTGGCCTAAAGACAGGGACTGGAGCAAATGATACCTTAAAGCCATATTCAGTCCCTGATTCTGCAAACCTAAACCAACCCCCATACCCATTACACACATATACACCCAAACACCACACACAGACCTCATAGACAGGTACAGCCACCAAAGAGAGAAATGCCCACATAACAACACGGTATCTATAAGTCTTTGAACTGTCAGACAACCTAGCAGCTCCCCAGAACCAAAGAATTTACAGAATTCAGAAAGACCTTGGATAACTGGAAAGCCTGGCCCCTTGATTTTGTAAAGAAAAGTTCAAGGAGGTTATGTAATTTGTCCAAGGTCAGACAGTGAGCTAAACTAATAATTATTTGTCACCTTTTAGTTATTTCCCAATATCAAATGCACCCTCAAAGAAGCTATTTGCCATTTCTAATGATATTCAAAAGAATAGGTCAAAAGTTTCAGTACAATTTTATTTACATATATATTATTTATACCCTGGCCCATAAATCACTTAAGATACTCATAAAAGGCAATTGCAAAAAAAGAACTTAAAAATAATGTTGATAAAATTTTTAATAAAGTCAACATGATTTTGAGTAAATTCTTATGTATTGGTTTAAAAATCAGTACATTACTTTATCATCACATTTTAATTCTGAAAATATAAATAATAGTGCAAGATATGGGAAAACGGATGTGGCTCAAGCAATTGGGCTTCTATCTACCATATAGGAGGCCAGGGTTCGATTCCCAGTGCCTCCTGGTGAAAGGCAAGCTGGCCCATGCGGAGTGCTGGCCTGCGCGGAGAGCTGGCACAGCAAGATGATGCAACACAAAGAGACACAGAGGAGAGACAATAAGAGACACAGCAGACCAGGGAGCTGAAGTGCTGCAAGAGATTGAGTGCCTCTCTCCCACTCCAGAAGGTCCCAGGATCAGTTCCCAGTGCCGCCTAAAGAGAAGACAAGCAGACACAGAAGAACACACAGAGAGCAGACAGTGAGCACAAAAACAACAGGG